>VZRL01004803.1:434998-477149 GCA_013397895.1 Origma solitaria
GTGGCGGGGCGGGGCCGGCACCGCGCGGGGCTGCGCCGCCTCACGGCGCGGAGAGCGCGGCCCGCGGGAGCCTCCGCGGGGTCTGCCGCCGAGGCTGCGAAAAATTCATTGGGGCTCTGCAGGAAAGCGAATGCAAAACTAACCACACACTTATCATTTGTGCTGATAAGCTTCTTCCTATTTTTGTTTATTTTTTATGCCACTGTACGTCAAGCCTTTGAGTTGGAACACTTTTGCATGCACATATTTTCCTCTCTAGAAAGTTGTTGAAATTGTTTGCTAGATGCCTGAACTGGCTTCTTGTTTGGAGCTTTTTAGCAGCAGAGCCCCCAGACCTGTAGGCAAAGGTTGCAAACCATGGGTCGGGGCTGTGCGCAGGGGAACAGCAGTGACCGGCAGCTGCTGTTTGTCGAAGCCCGGAAAGCAGTAATGACAAAGCTAACTAATTAATTCGTCAGCTCCGTACCGTCTGTTTAATGCACATGCTAGCAGTGAACTACATAATTTCACTGCAATCCAAATATCTTGTGGGAATGTGACGATCCTCCTCTAAATGTTTGTTAAAAATTTCCTTAAAAGGGTACGGTAGGAAAACAGTTTGCTTCTCCTGTTGGGTTTTGTTTCCTCCGGTTTTCTTTCACTCTGAATCCTCAGTGTTTGTTCCACGTACGATCCCCGGGCTGGGTCCGCGTGCCTTTGCTGTGCTCGCAGCCCTGAGGAGGGACCTGCCGGTGCTGCGTGCCCGGGGGACACCGCGCTGCTCCGCGGCCTCACGGACCCGAGATCCTGCACTTGCTGCTGGCCTCCTGCCGCACGGAGCTCCCGAGCCACACGGAGGAAATTATTTTCTGGAGGGGTGAGCTCAGGAAGGAGCCAGGGTGAGGAGGAGCAGGACGAGTAAGGCTGTTGGGATGGGGTTGGGAGATGGATGGGGCTTGGAAGCTGCCACCACGGCAGTGGTGGCTTCCCTAGAGAGGCTGCAGTCCTATCTGTTCGTGAAAGAACCAGACTTTACTCGTTCAATGAGTCTATTCTTAATGAGTTCATTTTTCATATAATAAAATGTGACAAAGATTCTTCCAGTCTTTTCCAAGCGAAGGAATACACTGGTATTATAAATATATGTGTTTGCAACAAGCAGTGCTGTCCAATGTCCGCAAACTCAGCATTTAGGGCACTGGACTGTCAGCCTGCAGAAGTGCTCCCTAGTCTACGGCATGCTATCCTGATAGTAGCTCCCAGCTAATCTCATCAAAATATGTAATTACAGATGGTTTTGGGCAGCTGTAACTCTCCTGCATTTAGAGGGGCCTTTCGGCATTGTCTTCAAGTAGCATTTTGAATGAAGTGCTTAATTGTGCCAAAAATTCGTTGAAATACATAACCAGTTCCAGAAGACTAATTTCTTACAGTTTCCTCTCATGTCTTTTATTACTAGACATATAGTTCTGTAGTGTATAATGCAGCTACTCTCAGCTTTGACGTTTGTTCCTGTTCAGTTTAAAATTGCAACATTTGGCACACTACAGGATTACATGATTTCATTATGTTGTCAATCATTTTTTGTTTAGATAAGCAAATCATTAACAATTACTTCCTTTTTATCCATATCTTTAAAGACAAGACAGGGTCCTTCCTTTTGTGATATATCCTCAGCTGAAGCATTCCTGAGAGGAAACCTGTTGAACATACATGGTTAGTATTTGAATAAATTATTCTTAAAGCCAGTAGAGTAATTACAGTGCCTAGGAATGCTAGACACATCAAATGTAGCTCAGTTCCTGGATGAATACATATTTTTTGTGGGTTTTGAGATCATATTTTAAATATTCATCTCACTGTCCTTTTAAAGAAATGTTTCACAAGATTAAACAAATGCTAAACTAATAATTTCCTTCTTGTTATGCTGAGTACCACCCAAGTACTTTTTCATTATCTTAAGACTTAACCTCATTTGGAAAATTAATTTTAAAAAGTAGTTCTGAGTTCTGATACTTTATGTGCAAACTTTTAGTTGAGGTCAGGCTGTTGTTGGAGAAATTTAAATTCCCCAGGATGAAAGTGCTGACAGATACCAAGCAACAAAACTCCAAATCAAGGCTTCCAGCCAGAAAGATGAATTGCCATTGTACCCATCCATGTATTATCCTTCCTTTCCTATTGTGGGATTTGGCAAGAGTGAGTTGAGCCCTCTATTGGTTTTGAAAAAGGGTGTATTCTCTACAAATCTAAAGCAAAGCAACTCCTGTCAGCTCTACGCTCAGTAATAGCAAACATGATGATGAAACTAAAGAGAAAATGAAGAACTTTCCACAGGTCAGTGCTTTTTCCAAACCCTGGGGGTTTTTCCAAACCATCGTCAAAGAACATTCTTCAGCACGACTTTGGTTAAGAACTAAGCATCTCAAAATCATTAAACCAGTCTGAGCCTGAAAGTCTGAGAGCCAGACTAGAAAAAGATGGTTAGGGTGGTGAATTTAGGCAGGTTGGATGACCTGCTCCTTTTCATTTCCTCACAGAGGTTTTTCAGGTGGAAAATGGCAGGAAAAAATAAGACACTTCAGAAGTTTTCCAGACACACTTTAGATATGACTGATATGTCTGAGCTATTTTCTTCTGTCTTGCTGACATGGTTGGCAATCTGCAAAGGCAGCATCCTACATCTCTCTCTGGGGGATGCAGCAGTAGAAAGGCATCTCAGGTGGTACCATGTCTGCATATCACTGTACACATTCCACCCACAGAATCTTCCTGGTTGTCTCTAAATATTTAGCCCATCACAAGATGTTGGCATCTCTCTTTTCAGCTGCTAAGTTGTTGTTACAAGGCAGTTAAAAACATATTAAATACTTTCCTAAAATTATTTTTCCGTGCAGGCAATTGCTGTATTTGACACAAAGATATTATATGATCATTAATGGGAAGTGAAACTGAGCCAGTTTCTCTTCAAAGTGTGGCCGGCCCTACGGGACAATTTGAGAACTCCTGCTTCAAATATATTTAATTGTGTGTTTAGAAACTGCTTTGGTGTTGTTCACCTTCTGACACTGACACTTTTGCTGTGCATAGCTGAGATTCTTGCATAATTTAACAGAGCCATCTCAGGTGTCTCCCACTGTTCCCAGCATTCAAGCTGTGTTCTCTGGATTGTGGCACACAGTTTGATACATTACACTTACTGAAGAGTTTACCAGACTTGCTTATTTAGAAAATTTTCTAGAGAGCAGGTTGGGATTTTATTTTTCAAACACATCCATTTGATTTGCTCCAAAAACACTTATGAAAGCTGTCTCCAACCAAGTTTGTTTCCTTGATTTTTCTCTGATATGAGTATAAATGATATTATTCTTTTTTTCATCTCAAATTCTAACATTATTGGTGCAAGTAAAATAAATAGTCATAGACATTTTCTTTTTCTGTTGCATTTTAAATCCTTGCTTTTTCTTTTTTGTGTTACTGTTTCATCTTCATAGCTTCCAGCAGACAGGCTTGTGGCTAGCACAAAGGACTGGCTGAATGGAACTGGAACGAGCAAAATATCTGTTTCAGTCATTGCAAACTGAGGATACTGGAAAATATAATGTTTCAGTCATTGCAAACTGACGATACTGGAAAATATGTTAAAATGGTTTCATTTTTAAGGGCATACTTAGTTTGTTTTCTCATTTTTTCCTATTATAATTGCAGAACCTTCTGAAATTTTTTGTTCAGCAAAACTCCGAAGTATATCTGGGTATAGTAAACGAATTATGCCAATTATTTTCTTGAAAGAACATGCACATTTATGTGTACACATTATTTGCCTGGTCCTCTTATTACAAATGCAAGTTGTAGTAAAATTCTAGTTTGTTAAAGCAAAGAAGTGCTCTAGAGATTCCAAATTTCTGACTGATACAGTAGAAATCTGTCATGTTTATGTAGGGTGCATGAAGCTTGAATACATTAATATGAATAAATATTGAAATATGTTTGAATATGAACATATATGTATGAAAATGAACATTATTTTTGTTGGTTTAGGTAAGGAAATTTTTCTACCTGCTCATACGGTACTTTTAACTTTCTTCTTTTGTTATATTTATAAAAAGTCTTTAAATACATCTTTTCCTTCACCTTGTAAAATTTTGCTGTCTATAGAGTTAGTCATAGAATATCAGGTTGGAAGGGACCTCAAGGATCATCTGGTCCAACCTTTCTTGCTAGAAGCATCATCCAGACCAGATGGTCCAGCACCCTGCCCAGACTAATCTTAGAAGTGTCCAAAGTTAGGGAATCCACCACTTTCCTAGGGAGATTATTCCAATGGTTGATTGTTCTCATGAAAAATATTCCTCTTGTGTCCAGTTGGAATCTCTGCAGGAGTAACTTGTACGCATTACCCCTTGTCTTTTCCATGTGTCTCGTTTTAAAAATTGACTCTTCATCTTCTTTGTAGCCACCCTTTAAATACTGGAACAGGGTGAAGGTCTCCCCTGGGCCTTTTTTTCTCAAGGCTGAGCAAGCCCAGTATTCTCAGTGTTTCCTCACACAGCAGGCTTCAAGCCCTTGGATCATCTTTGTGGCTCTTCTCTGGACCCTCTTCAGCTGCCCCCCTATTTTTTGCATAGTGGGGACAAAGACTGAACCCACTATTCCACGTGTAGTCTGACAAGTGCTGAGTAGAGTGGGATAATGACATTTTTATCTCTGTTGGTGATGTCCTTGTTGACGCAACCCAAGATCCTCTTGGCTTCTTTGCCACAGCAGCAGACTGTGCACTCATATGCAACTGCTTGTCCACCCAGGCGAGGCTCCTTCCCACCGAGCCTCTCCCCAGCAGCCAGGTAGCCTGCGCTGCACTCGTGGATTATGCTTTCCCATTTCCTTGTTAACTTCATAAGGTTCTTGGTAGCTCACTCTTCCAGACTATCCAGGTTTTCCTGCAGGGTGGCTCTCATTCCAAAGTGTCCACTTTCCCACCCAGTTTAGGGGAGGCAAACTTCACCAGGGTGCACTTGACCCCATCATCCAGATCGCTTATGATGACAT
Organism: Origma solitaria; assembly: GCA_013397895.1. Lineage (NCBI taxonomy): Eukaryota > Metazoa > Chordata > Aves > Passeriformes > Acanthizidae > Origma > Origma solitaria. The sequence continues at coordinate 440,027 of VZRL01004803.1, forward strand.
TAAGCAGTGCTGGGCCCAATATCCATCCTTAGAAGGCTCCCCTTGTGGCAGGCTGCCAGTTTGAAAAGAAGCTGTATGTCACCCCATCCTGGGTGCAGCCTCTCAGCCAGCTCCCCACACACCGCGTGGACCTTTATCTACACCATAACACCTCTGTTCTCTAGGAGGAGGCTGAGGGAATCCCTATCAAGAGCCTTGAAGAATGGCATCTAGATAATGCCCACTGCTCATCCCACATCAACTGAGCAGGTTACTTTGTTGTAGAAGGCGATCAAATTTGTCAAACATTATTTGCCCTTGAACTTGTGCTGGCTTTTCCTAACCACATGCTTCATCTGATAGCCCCAGGAAGATTTGTTCCATAACTTTCCCAGGGACTGAAGTAAGACTGATGGGCCTATAATTTCCTTGAGCCTCCTTTAAGTCATTCGTATAGATGGGTGTGATATTAGTCTTCTTCCAGTCTTCTCGGTTGCTCCCACCCTCCACAACTTCTCAAAGCTTAAGGAGAGTGGCCTCATAACGACATGAACCAGCTCTCGTAACACCCTTGGGTGCGAACTGTTTGGCTCCATTGATTTGTCATTGCATGATCAGTGTCTGGCCATCCCTTGTTTTTTTTACTAGGATTCCACATGATTTATCAATTCTGGTTTGCAGTTAAAATACTTGCATTATTGACATGCAGAAACCAAACATCTCCTCAGAGTTTTGCTGCCACCTCCTGATCCCTGGCACACCTACTGTTGGTCTTATTTAATATTGTTTAATGGTTTGGATTTGCTTAACTAACCTTTTTTTAACTAAACCTGGATTTGCTTAACCACCTACCACCACCAAACTGCGCTGTACCAAAAGCAGACATCTCCTTCATACTTCCTCAATATTAGTATTATATTTTAAAATGGTATTTTGAGAGGAGACAAATATAGAGTTGTTTGCAGTACTTTAAAAAAAAAGGTATATTTATGACTTAAATGCTGATGCTAAAGTTTCTCACAAAACAACTTCAGAATTTGTGGAGGAGTTGTGACAGAATTAAAGACATAATGAATGCAAAGTTTAGAATGTATCATCCCTAATTAAGCTTCCACTTTACTGTGCTGAACTCCTGGGACCGTGAACTGTTTGCATCACAAGATAGTTAAAATGTCACTGCTTTCTTTATCTTTCCTGGCAGTTACCAAAACCTACTATTATTAATGAATTTGGATGTGGCTGCAAGCCAAGAATGTGCTGTTCCATGAGTGTGATCCTGCATCTGCATTTTAGTCTTCCACTCACAGACTAAAGAGAAGTCTGATGCTCAGAGTTCAAAGTCAAAATCTGGGGAGTGGGATCCACACATGTGTTTTTGAGTGGCAGGCAGAAGAAATATGAAGAAAAATAGAATATAGTCAGATAAGCAGTTATCATTTAATTTTAATTTGCTATCTGATTGCCTGATCTCATTTGCCTACATTTTCTCCACTAAGTCCTGTCTAATCCTCCCCAGAGCTAAGGCAAGGAGCAGAGATTGCTGCTCTGTTCCCTTTGGGCAGTGCATGGAATTGAACAGAAAACAGATCTCCCTTTAGTATATCTCAAGTTATCATCATGTACGGCTGAAGTACTGAGCTAAACCTTTAGGAAATGCATTAGAAAAGAGGCCACTGCTCAGGTACGCACATGACACCAAGGTTAACAGGCAATATGCAACTGCATTCTCACCAAAGCACATTAACTAATAAAGAAGAGGGAGCCAGATGCATTTTTTTACAAATTGGCATACACTTGTGGCATGTTTTGAGTTTAAAATACTCTCATGGGGCAGCTGATGCTGAATGTTTCTGGCAGTCTGTTCCAGAGGGAAAGAGGGTTACTTTGGAACTAACTTTGCCCTCCCAGTTCACCAATGTTGCTATGTATGTGGCTTCAAATTGGGGAATATTAGAACAGGAACCACAGTGCCTGAGATGCACCACCAGCACTTGTGCATTTACTGAGTAGTAGAGAGAATTTTCTAGACTGAAAAATGAGCACCTATTTTATAAGTAATATAAGATAAAAGATGCTCATTATCTATCTGGCTATTACCAGTCATTAAGCATACTTTTTTATCTATCAGATAGTTAAACTACTCTTCACTAGGGTTGCCTGACAAAAACTGAGAGCTGTGTACTCCTCCAGGTACCAGGAAAGATGCCAGAATATAATATAAATTTTCCTCCAGGACCTAGCAAGATCTACACCTTCCTCTTGCACCTGACAAGGTATGGCAAAACCCACTCTTAATATCAGGATTATGCCCAGCTATGCTGTTCTTAGTCTTTACTGAAGTGCTTCAACAGCTCAAGCTTTGGAGTTTCCTGATAAGTGCCAGATACTTTAGATCTGTGCAGATTGATTGTCTCTGGATGACTCAAGCACAGGCGAATCCCTTGCAGGAGGTAGTGTAATGGTCTCAGATTTACCTCGTCCTAAGTAGAAGCAGAGATGCTTTGAGCTCAGGCTGCAGCAAAGCTCATATCCAGGAAGAAGTGGACCAAATGCGTCTTCTGTATAAATCCACTGGCAAACCTGTTCTTCCTTCCTGGGTGAAGGAGTCATTGCTTCTCAGCCTTCCTACAACTTCACCTCTGTGCTTGGGCACGAGCTCCTGCCTGGGAAAGGCAATTTAGACCCAACCGGACCATGAGCCAGTCAGAATCAGCAGAAATTTGGTCTGACCAGAGCTGGTGAATGCCACACTCCTCTCTGGCTGCTCTGGAGAGGGCTGAATTGGGAGCTCTACTGTTTTTGCAAATGAAGATTAGTGCTTTCTGAATCTGACTGAGAGAAAGGCAAGTGACTGCAACTTAGAGCTGTCATTTTTTTCTGAGAGTGGTGGTCTTTTCAAGTCAACATTTTTACCTCTCTAGGCTGGTTAACAGCTTGTGGCTCTTTGGTTTCTATTTTTGCTTATCTCATCTAGAGTGAGTTGTAAGCAGGCTGGCTGTGCTTGTTGCCTGCCAGCGCAAGCCAGCCAATCAAGTGCAAAATCTCATTATAAGTCTTTTATTTTCAACTTACTTAAACTCTGGTACTGTCCAGGTCTGCCAGAAGTGCTGTTCTGTTGCTGTAGGGGATTGGTCTTTCCTGCCTGGAGAATACCTTTATCCCCATTCTGCCTTTTTTTTTGTGTATGTATATGCACATATAAGGGAGGGGTGAGAGGAAGGAACAGCTCCCCTAAGACACAAACATCAATTTCTCTCCCTAAGCTGGAAACCTATTTAAATCTGCTTGATGGGAATCAGCCCTTCAGCTGATTCCCAACACATGCACAAGGTAGGGTGAGCAGCTCTGCTGAGTTTTTAAAGAGCCCATACATCTTGTTACACAGGGTTTGATTCCAACGTAGGACCCAGCTTTCAGCTGTTTGTGCTAGGCTACCCTGATTCAGACTGGAAAAGTCAATACTGGTTGCCTGCATCATGTGGGTATTTTTGTTGCCTGGGGAAAATATCAACCAAAGAGTTTACTAATTTCTGAAATTAAATTTAGGAAGGGTATATTGGTTTTCAATAGGAAAAAATGAAACTTTTTATGGAGAAAGTTTGCTTTGAAATTGATCAAGGCAGGCCTTTGTCAGATGATTTTTTCATGCACCAAAGACAATCTACTCTCATTTCCCCAAATTTTAGGATATTTCAAATCTCAGTTTATGGAGAGACTAGCTACTGCTTAAGGGTTAAGATAGTCCCAGAGCAAGCTTATGACTCTCACAGTCACAGTCCTGTTTGTGCATCATTCCCACAGTTCAAATAAGGCTCTCCAGCCCCTCTCAGCTCCTAGCCTGGGCATGCCCTCTCTGTACAAAGCCACTACACACAGTGCAGCCCAGGATTACACGATGGAGACAGAATTTCCCAGTAATGGTTGTTTCCAGCTGCCACATGCTGAGCTGGAGCCAAGCAACGAGTGGAGAGTGGGGACACTTTCCTGCACTTTCAGTGACCTCTCTGTTGGCATCTAGGCAATGGGAAGGAAGAAACTGATTCAGAGGTAAACAGTGCAAGTGACAGATCTGAGGCCTTTCTGTGGAGAACCAACAGGCTGAACTGGAAGTAGGAGCATGTGGGGTGAAAACTGGGACTTGCTGAGAGGGCAGAAACTCAGGATTGGCAGGACAGGAATACTGTTTTGAAGCCACCGAAGGAAATGAAAACTGGCAGAGACTGAAGATCCAGAAGAAGAATGTTGGGGTTGAAGGCTGAAGAGGTGAATGCAAGATGGGGGAAACAAACTGCTCAAGAAACTGAGGCACAAGAAAAGGAAACTGATAGAGAAGTTCCTGTGAAGAGGGGAGATGTTCTAGGAATGCAGACACTGGCTCTTGAAACCAGTGAATGTGGGTGGCATTGGCAAGTGGACGGAGTGAGCAGTCCCAGATGAGAGAGAGCTAGGTCAGAGAGTCAAGGAGGAGTTCAGAATACCTGGGAGAGGAGATGTGGAATAAAGGCTTGGCTCAGCTTCGAGTTTGGATGCAAGGGCTTGTTTTTAATGAGTGTTGGTGAACAAAACAAATAAATCAACAGTTGCAACAAAAGAAAAACTGGCCAGATTATCATCTTCTTGTCAAAGACCTGTAAATGTACACTCTGAGAAGAAAAGAGGGAGCCCAGGACATGAGCAGCTGCCTTTTTTGGACACAGGATCCACCCTTGCCCTACTTGCCTGCTGAACTGGCTACTGCCAGACGGGACTGTGCAGTGCCCACTCAACCGGGTCTAGCAGGGATGTGGGAGCCCACGGTGCATAGGTTTGCTGACTGTGGGTGTTCCTGGAAGTGACGCTGTTGCAGGCAGGGCAAGTAAACAAAGTCACCACCTTTTCCAGGGTGGATCCTCTAGACCTTTTAATGCGATTTTTACTTGCTTTCCACTTGCCACAACTTGGTGGTGAGGCTGTTGGCTGCATTCTGACTCCACACATTAGGAACAGAGATTCTGGCTATCTCAAGTAACAATATGGCTTTTAATGATTTTAATCTATCAATCATATCAATTATGGCAAGATAAAAATGTTGAAATCTCCTGTAGATGAAATGTATCACAATATTCATCAAATGAATAGCAGATAATGACTTTTATACTTACCACTGCTTTCTTGAGTAGATCCTTGCACTTCTTTTGGAAATAGTTCCTGATCTTCTTCCTCTGACCAAGGTGTATGGCCATGACTGTGAGTGCTCAAGGTAGGTTGATCCTCTTCCTCAGGGTCGTGTTTAATAAAGACTTCAGTTCTTTCCAGGTTTCTGTGTGCAGAAGGTTGTTATGCCACACAGATGGCACACAGGCCCATGCATGGTGCTGGTCTTCGTGTCTTTGTGCAGCAACATGTCACCCTTTGGGTTGAGCCAATCTACTGTCACTTAAGATTAACCAGGTTCCAGCAGCATTTAAGAGTCTTTTACATGTGGCGTTTTCTAGATGATGACCAAATATGTTTAATTAGGCTGGTGTTAGCCCAGACAACTGTAGGAATCACTCTCTGGATCTCCAGGGGTGGCTTTATTGCACACAGGCCGCTGAAAATGTTTTTCACAGAGTAACACCTCGGTTACCATTGATACTCTTTGAGGAAGGATGACTGAAGGCTTCATCCGTGGGCTGATCTAACTCTGGTAAGATGGTACCAGGGGTAACTCTGAGCTGAAGTCAGCTACATTCTTCTCATTCTATCGACAATCCTTTTTAACATAGTGATTGGGATCGTGTTGGTGTGTTGCTCTGTCTGGAAATCAGACAAAATGTCCCTCATGAGACCTTACCACCTGTGGTATGGCACCTGTCCTGCCAGAAGAGCTGGCTCCAGGCATTGATAGCTGCAGCTCAGGAAAACACTGGGCAGTGCTTTTGCAGTGGCACCTTTGTCTTCAGTAGCTTTTTGCCATATTGTGGACATCCAGCCCTGCAGCATCAGATGGGTGTGAACAGACAGGGATAACACCTCTTTTCCAGTTTCTGTAGCACTTACGGCATTACACTGTAAAACCTGCATATTAAGCTAGATTAAAAATATCCCCTAATTTCAGTTCGTGATTTTTATGATCTTTTTCCTGGTAGTACCTAATGCTGTATATCACTTTTTATGTTCAAAGCACAGTTTCTGCATCCTCAGCTACAGTTACTTTCAGCATGTCTGCAAATCAAATCCTAGGTTATCAAGTCAGCACCCAAAACAAGGGATATGATACTAAGGGCTAGCACAGTAAGAACTCCTCTGCTGAAACCCTCTAGCAGAAGCAGACTCCATTCCCTAGGGACAAGATTCTGCCTCCATAATTGTAAAGGAATTCTATTTCTTCATGCAGTCTTGTGTGTCATCATTCACCATTCATTTTCCCTCTTCTGCAACAATGGGAACAAGGGTCTGGCAGATAACAGACACTTTTGGTTGAGAAATTGTTTCATACCCACACCAGGCTCAAAAAATAAATATACAGTGTTGTAAGTAAAAACTATGCTGAAAATTAGAATTACAAAATTAGCTTTAATTTTGTCAAGTTTTAGTCATTGATTGTGCAACATTAATATTGTTGGAACGTATTGTTTTTCTGAATACAGATCCATTTATGTGTTCTACCTGTTTGTCAGCTCACAGTCTTTTTCCTCACAGGGGGCGCTGAGAAAAAATTATAGGAGATAAGAAAAACAGGGAAGTTAATTTGGACTAGTCCATGCAGGCAACTGGAACATGCTGGCACTACCACTTCACTGCCATTTGGAATGGGAAAGGCCAACAGAAGGTGTTCAAGGACCTTTTTGCAGACAAACTCCTGGAAGCAATTATGTTGGGATAAGCATAGGACTACACATACACTGTTTTATAAGAAACATTATGGCCCCTCTATGTAAGGCTTCTGCACCAGAAAATATAGTTTGATTTTATAAAAATATTTGAAAGGTAGACAAAGTAAGTGATAGACTTTTCTTCAACTTGATGATTCATGTGTAATTCTGGAAATACCAGATCTAATCTTCCAGCAAATAATATGGTAGTTTCTACCACTGAACAGACCAGAGAGAGAGAGAGGTGGAACTATTTGGTTCCAGGTTGTTTATGCTGTACATGTGTCAGCACTTTCTGTGCAGTCAGTGTCACCGTGTGCAGGTGGCCTTTGGTCTATTCCACATAAGCTATTATCTTGGGGAGTCCCGGCTTTTTGCCCACTGAGTGAGTGGGAGCTCAGAACCACTCTTCTCTCTGGAGCACTCTCCAGACACAGCATCAGACCTGCATTGTTACTAAGTACACAAATAAAATGCAAAAATATTGAGGGAAAACTTGTGGACCAAGTATGCTGCTTACTAAACCTGTTTGTCTTTCTAGATGCCAGCAAATGATGATGAAAAGGAATCCTCTATTTTAAAAAAAAAACAAAACCCAGCCTGTTTCTTCTATGTAGTGTTATTTTCTTTCAGGATCAGGTTGGCAATGTCTCTTTAATGTGCAGCACTGTGAACTTAAAAGAAATCTCATTTTCAGCCTTCCTAGCCTTAAGCGCTTCATCAAGTATTCCATGACTGCTGGCTTGCAGATGCTGCAGTTAAGGTGCTGGGTGGTGGGGTTTTGTTTGTGTTCCCTTAGGTCTTTTTCTTGTTTTTGTATGTGGCTATAAATATCTTACTCCTGAGAAAAGACATGAAAGTACTTACATAGGCATTAATTAGACACCATATGATCTTTTTTCAAATTCTGGAGTCACAAAGCATAACTTTTAATTACCCATTTTTGTTTGGGGAATAGTAGTTTCTTCTTCAGGCGCATATCAAGATGATCAGAAACATGTATAATTTCTTCTCCAGAATTCTTGATTTCCCCTGGCCAACTTTTAATAAATAAGGAAACATTTATGCCTGAATCAAAGAGTTATGCACCCTGAGTAAAAGCTCCAGTTCTTCTGTTGTGGGTGTCAGCACAGTGCATCTGTCATGTATTGTTCACAGAGATCCTCAAGAAAGAGATAAAATATGAGTATAGTTCATTTCGGTTAATTTCTTAACATCTAAATTAGAGACAGAAAACTTAATTCCAGTGTATTCATATACAACCAGCTAGGTAAGTAACTTCTTTTATCCCTTTTCCTGCCCCAAAAGAGTCGGTAAATGAAACCATATCACTTAATTGAAACTACATCCAGAAAATATTACATGCTCATGCTGTATATCCAGGCATTAAGGAGAGGACTCCTTTTTGCAAACAGTTTGCAAAATCCAAGCACATGAGTTTAGGCTGACTTGTGTGGTATTTTTGGGAGGCAGCTTTCATTGCAGTAGGAGCTTGTAATGGTCCACTAGTGTCAGAAACAGCTACGAATTGCTGAGACAGGGCTTTCAGACAGATGATCCATTGAAGCCATGATTCACTGTTTGCAGTACTTTAGACTTCAAAACTACTTCTTGCAGTTCCACTCCCATCAGCATGCAGGAAACAAATGCAGGGCACAGGACTGTGTTGTAAGGACTGTGCTCTGCAGCTGCAGAACCTCCACTGTGCTGAAGCTTTTGAAATAGCTGTGTGGAGGAGGAGGATTTTTCAGACATCTGAAGGTATCCTAATGACTTTTAGCCTTTGATGTGCTTGGGTTAACCCAATTCAGATTCTCAGTACATACAAAATATTAGATCTTTTAATGTCTAGTTTCTTTCCTCTTCCCTTTTTTTCTGGGTTTTTTTTTTTCCTTTCTGATTAGTTTCTAAAGAGCCAAGACTTAGATGTCTGTCTCTCCCCAATAATTTGAGAGAGATTTGTTACCAAGTTTGGATCAGAATTGATTCAGGTCTCAAATATACCTGAATTTACTCAAAAGTGAGTTCAATTTTGTCAAAACAGACAGCTGAGAGAAGAAAGATCAAAACTGGTAACCCCAAACCAAAAAGCTACAAGAGCTCAGCTCTTATTAGCTGTCAGGGAGTCTGTTCAGGGGAGAGAGCAATGTCTGTCAGCACCCAAACCATTATAAAAGCTTCCATCAAAATTTGTATGGATAGCAAATGGGGGAATCACAGTACAGACACTTGGCATAGAGAGTGTTGTACCATTGCTGTTTCTTTGTCCAGCTTGAAAGGGATGAACCATTACATGTGATGTGTGCCATCCTTTTCTTTCCATCTTGTGCTGTCCCAATGTCCCCTGAACTGTGTTACTGAAATTTAATTCCTGCCTCCCAGCTATACCAGCTAACACACCAGGAGATTACGGATTCAGATTTGAATTTTGTGTATTTGCCATCCAAACCAGCATTTCAAATACCCCCTGCCTGCTCTGCCAAATACATACTGTAAAAAAGCTGTCCTGTGGTCATATGCTATTTGCTATTTTAATTTGATTGCAGATGTTCCTGCACTCCCCTAAGGCTGGCTGTGTCTCTTTCACACTTGGCTTTAATTTGCTTTTCCAGCCTGTATTCATATCAGGAAGACATTTGTCTGAATTAGTGGCACACCCATCCTATGACCGTAAATTGGCATTGTCACTAGTTCTTGGCTTGAATTAAAATTTCTCTATTTCTCATAAATATTCTGAACCTGCTTTTCTATTATAGAAATATAACTCTGGATTGTGATGAATGGCTTTCAGGGTCCTTGGCACATAATGGTCTGACTGCCATAAAACCTGAAAGAAGAGTATTTGTATCAATATTTTGAAGGTAGAAATTACTACTATTAACAATCCCAGATTACCAAAGAATATGGATTAATCTGAAGAAATGGGTGCCTCTTGGCAGTGAATGTCACACAAATTTCTCAGTTTTAAGCTGCTTTAGTGATCAGAGAATAAACCACTGGGCTCAGAGAGAGAACTAGTGGTCACTCTGTGTGTGCTCTGTTTTTCCTCTTTCTAATTTTGCAAATGACGTGACAGCAGATCTAGAACGCTGGAAAGGTATTGACTAATACATAGATGATTGTGGAAGTGCTGGCTACTCTGGACAGAGATGTCTCTTTGGGAAAGGCCAACATTTAAAGCCATATAAAGGCACCTCAGTGAGTATTTGAATTTCCAAGGCATTAAGCAACAATATCTCCCACCTGTGAAGAGAGAGAAAGAGCACCACTGACCAAGTGGCTATTTTCAGGTGCAGAGTCATATTTTTATGGAAGTAAAGGGCCAAACACCCATTTCCCAATTCTCTTTTTTCCCCCTTAGTATGGCTATACCTTGAAAGTCCAACCCTTTCATGACTGAAAATGAGCTTGAGCTATGCTTTCTGCAACTCTCAAAACAGTGTAATTCTAAATTCTCTGTCAGTGCTCCTGTCAGGCTCTGTCATCTGATCCCTATCAGCAAACAAAGCTACCTCTGTCTTATCCTATGGCACAGGTGTTGGTCATTGGCTGTGGGTACAGTGGCCACAGTCCCTCTGATCACTTTCTCCCATTCAGAATCTCTTTTGCTACATTCCTGTCTTGGACCAGCTGTGCTATATCACCATCTTTGGCTTCTCATCCCAACCTTCTTCCCTTACCCTGTGCTCTCGGTCCAGACTCCTCTCCCTCTTCAGGCTATTCCTTCCTTGGGTGATTATTTCTTCAGGGTTTCCCCAAAGCAGCAGCAGGGTCCAAAGGTGTAAACCAGAAACTTGTGAAGAAAACCACCTCAGACAGCCCCAGACTAGCACAGAATCACTGAAGGCAGGATCTTTGAAACTCCAAGCTGTGAAACTCTATCAAGACCAAACTGATCTTGCTGAGGCTTATAATTCATCCGGGCTGAGTTGGATTTCCCGGGTGGCTAAAGCATTCCTGCCAAATTTCATGCTTTTCCTTCAAAGTATGAGGCCTTTGGGACTGTCCAAAGATGAGGCTGCCATTCTTTTTAATGTGAGGGAAATAGCACATTTTTTCTTATACTTGTTGAAGAGCAAAACCATTTTGGCTGAAATTTTTCTATACAGTCTGAGACAATTCTTGATACAAGCACACATGTATCACACGTATCCAGCCTTAGGCAGACACCTGCCATGGAAAATGTGAGCCCTGGTGGCTCAAAATTGACAATGGCGTCAGCAATGGAAAGTGTGGTCTAAAAGCAGGAACTATCAGGCAGCATTTAACAGGTGAGTTTTCCCAATGCCACCCTAAATTATCCCTCCACTGCAAAGTTTTTAAAAGATTCAATTAACTTATTTGTTCTCTGCGGTAATTTTCCTCTTTAAAACCTTTGGCGTGCACTTGTTCATATAGAATAACGATTTACGGAAATAGAGGAAGTTGAAATCCCACCCATCCTTTTCTCTCCTGGTTTATTTATTTTCCATGTGAGATTAATGAGTTTCCTGCAACAGGGCTAGATCCGCTCACACATTGTGCAGATAAGTTAATATTTATTTCCTTTTTCAAAGGCAAGCAGACACTTTTGTGTTCCCTGGTTTTTAAAAGCAGACACTATGTCAAACAACACTTAAATCAGCCATCCTAAGTTATAAAATGCTAGCTTTACATTGCTGACTGGTAAATCAGGGTGAGCTGTACTGCTGGATGCTAACATGGAAGCTTAATTTAACTGGCTTCATTTATTTTACCAGCAGATACTTTGGAAAGAACACATCTGCCTATTTAAGGGATTTTCTTAGTTTAGCGCCTGTCTGGTGTCAGGCTTCACTGGTGTGTGCAGTGAAGCTCACAGAAGTCAGTTTCCTATGGGTTTCACTCCCCCACTTACCTCCCAGTTCGTTCCTGCACCCCAGTGCCATTGCTCCTTCCTGCAGTGTCTCCGAGTGCCTGGGGGTCCCCTAAGGCAGACTGGAGGCATCCTGGTGCAGCTACAGTCGATGGAGCCCCCTCTCCAGCGGGTGCTCTTCCCTTTGCCCCACTGGGGAGGCCAGGCATTCATCTCTCCCGGACGCAGCTGCCAGGTTTCACTTTTGGACTTTCTCTGTCACGCGTCAGGAAGTGGACAAGTGGCAGGTGGCAGGAGGAAGGCTGCGGAGAAGTGATGGGCAGATGGTGTGAACATGCATGCTACATTTCCTAGGGAAACCAGGTTAAAAGGAGCTCCTTATTGCCAGGGCATTATGTAAAAGAGATGAAAAATGCTGAGTATGACTTTGTTCAAGCGGCAAAGGATATTTATACTGTTATTTAATTTCTTCTTCCAGGGTCAGCCTCAGTGCACCACTTACAGCTCCCTCCTCTCTCTCTCTCAAGTCCCCCTTAATAGCCAAGGAGAAAAATAACCATTTTCTTCATGTATTATTTTAAATTTTCTGGTTTAAAAGGTAGGCTGGACAAGTAATATGAAAAAGTTACAACTATCTTAGGCCCCTGAGTTTCTAACTCCCTGCTGCTGGAAGTGTGAATCGGGGCAGTGCAGCAGCAGTTGGTGGAGCTGTGCCAGGGTAAACGAGGGGAGCTATTCCAACCATGTGTGCAAACTCCACCAGAGATTTACTCACCTTCTGAAACCAAAGAGCTGAAAGTTCATTCCAATTTCAGTTATCTGCCAGGGCTGAAGTTCAGTAATTCATATTTTCACATTAATAAATAACGAAACAGCTATACCAGAGCAGGGAAGGCTTTGATTAAGCATTTTATAGCAAGTAAAAGAAAAACATTGAATCTTGTGCTCAGGAGCTGGCAGCTGCAAGATGCAGGAATGTCTTGGGTCAAACATGTCTGTACTTAAAAAGAAAGGGAAAGAAAAAGAAACCTGGGGAGTTTCTTTCCTATGACTTTACAGGTGGTACAATAAGCCTGGCACTTCAATAAGGGAACTGTCATCGATACAGCTTTCATTGTCTGTGTCCCACTGCCACAGATAAAGACTAAAAGAGCCTCAGACTCACAGCACCAGAGCAACATGTCCCTTATCTGACACCCCAGTCTCAGCTAGAATGAATTTTTCAAGACACACGCTAACTGCAATTGAGAATCTCAGAGCAAGTAACAGGCAGGCGGTGTTAATACTGCATTACCTGCAAACCTTGTACTTCAGAAGCCTGTGTTTGAAAAGCAGACCTGCTGTTTTGAGCAGTATGAGTACTGAATGTTGCATTAAATGCCCTCACAGCTAGCATTCTGTATATTCCTAGGGTTCCCTGGATCTCAGTCCTTCCACTTCATTAGAGGCAGTGGAAGTTTTGGAGCTCACACTTTGCACCCCCTGAAAAGGGGCCTCTTCCCTCAGAAACAACAGGCAGGAGGAAATCAAAACAGCACAACTCATTTCCCACTTGCTGTCTTTAGAAGAAAATAAAGCATAAATGATTGAAGAAGTTCAAAGAGAGGACTGTAAAGTCTTTCAGAATTACCCTGAGGCTCCCACGCAGAATAAGGTCTGACAGGGCTTATAGTTTTATGAAGTCAGGCAGGGACTAAAAATGATGAAAGTCTGTTACGCCTCCTTTTCGCTTTTCCATACTCATCAGTAGCACATGAATGAGAACTAATGGAGCAGCTCAAGAATGTTGCTGCCATGAAGGTACAGGATAGGAGAGGATTTCTCATTGACAATATAAGTCCTTTTTTGCAAGAAATACACCATCCAAATTCCAGAGATACAGCAGTATTCCATGAGGAAGGTTTTAAGTATTTTCCCCATAACAAGCCATTTATATTTTTCCTCTTTAATTATGTTTTTTTTTTGGAGACAAGTTCTCAGGCATTTATTTTTAAGATTTGAAAGTCGCAAATGAAGACAAATGTGATCTAGAAAATCTATTTGTTCATTTTTCATCTGGCCTCAGCCCTTGATTTTAGTAACCTGAAAATTTTCATTAACTGTTTTTGAAACTGTTACAATGGGCTGGAGGGGAATGCAGTCAATGAAAAATGAACTCAGGTCACAAGTTGGTGAACTCTGGTCACCAAAGACCTTATATATTCTTATGGGACTAGTTCCCATACCTCTTTTGCATTGAGATTATACTGCCATCTCAGTGACTAACACACCCTTTCTGCTTTGAGATTACACTTAGCTAAATACCTAATTTATGGACCACAAAATGGCTCCATTACATTTCCTCTTCTCCTAGGCATGTCACTCTTGGACTTGCACTGATGTAGTTTCAAAAAGAGATGGACTTTGTTCCCTTCCCACCTAATTTTGTAGCCTACTGACTTACAGTCATCGGCACTGTTGACTTATTTTTTTCAGCTGAGAAGGAAGTTAAAGTGGTGGCTTATTTCCAGAGCAAGAGCCCCAGCCTCTAGGCTGTTATGCAAACCTGGGTGTTTTGAAATGAAAGTTGCCACAGTTGCTGCTTCCTTAAGTGGGAAAAAACCACGGAGCTCCTCAGTTCAGCAAGGTGGCTGCATCTCTGGACAAGTGTGGTAATATAAGTTTGGATACAAATGATGCTGTTTGGATACAAACGATGCCCATAAACTCATAAACAATAAATGCTGCACATAAACAAGCTTTTTGTGATTGGTCTCTTGGGCTGAGACATTACAATTTGTCCCAGGGCTTGTTTCAGGCATGTAGAGCTTTTTCTTGGACCTCTCCCACTGAGGTTGTCCTGCTACCCAAGTAGAGAGCATGAGAGTCTTCTCCACCACCACAAACAAGACTGGGTAGTTCTGGCCTTAACTGTAACAACTTCCTTCTGTTGTCCTCTACTGCATAGCAAAGCTCAGGGCTGGATGCCTGGTCTGCTGTGAGCGCCTGATGAGAGTTGTGCTAGTAGCTAGCTGCTCTTTCCACATTTCCCACCACCAGATTTGAAGAGTTATCAGAAACAGATGTAAACATTCATTCTTCCTGGAACAATCTCTAGGAAGAAGGACCCAGAGAGGCTTTTTTCCCTGAAAGGACAAAGCTTAAAGTAACTTATGGGGAAGCAAAGTAATTGCAAAAGTTGTAGCTCCACCTTGGTATAGGATTTCTGGCATCAAAAACTTCCCTGGGTCCTCTAAATGCTGGAGGCTGGGATCTCATGCTTTTGTGTCTTTGATCTTCACAGAGAAGCAGGAAAAGGAATTTTTCAAATGAGACTTTGTGAAATTGCTTATCCTTTCTAGATCTGTGGCAATGTATATCAAGCCTCATGAAAGCAAGCTTTTATTTTATGGTCAGTAGGCAAAAGTATTCCTAAGGGTATATGATGAGATTATTGTTGTGTGGAGACTGACAGGTTTATAGCTGTAAAACATTGGCAAGAAATAGCTAAAGGAGGACTTCAGTGTGAAATATGAAATTGATTTGGCATTCCCTGTGAATTTAGATTCCCCTAACTATGTTCAATACTTACTGTCATGGACTCATACCACAAGAACAAAAAACCCTTAAAGTTAAGGTGGAAACAGCGGAAGTGGAAAGAATATTATAAATGTTGAGAAGTGACCAGGAGAAAACAAAAAACCCAAAACCCTCTTCCTTTCAATTGGTGCTTCTTTAGAGATGCTGCTGTAGAATGCTTTTAACATAAATTTGTTAATTGCCAATATCCCTTGAAGGTCTTTTCCAATAGCTTCAAAGTGAAGAAGTAAATTAAGGACTCGTACTTGTCATGAGCTGGCATTTATCTTGAGCTCATTTGACATGAACAGGCTGGAGCTCCATCAAACATTATTCCAGTGTGGCTACACACTGAGCTGCAAGAGCCTTCATAACTGGCCAGGAAACATGGGCAGTACTGACAAGTCCCTGAAGCTGATTTTTGTTCTGTTCAGACCCAAATTCCCCTGCTTCCCTGGAGAGGAGTAGAGCATGACACCATACCTGCCATCTCTCTGTCTATCTCTACCAGTTTCCAAATGGTTGCACTCATCATCAAAACATTGTTCATCACAAGTTGGCCACATCCTCGAAACACCAAACTTTTCACTTGTAAAAAAGGAAATGAAATACTGGCATAATTCACCTTTTTTAAAAAGAAAACAAAGGCTTACACAAAGCAGGAGCTAGCTGGGGCTTAGCTAGCCCAGGTTCCTGTCCTCTAGGCCCTTTCCCAGGTTCCTGTACTGCCACACACTTTGCTTCTGGTGCAGAGTACAGTTGCAGGCTCTACACATCACTGAACACAATGTGCTAGGCAGCTTTTGCCAGCGGGGAGTCTGATTCATATGCTTAGAAACAGAAAGAAATATTTCCCTTTCCTAACTACTGTAATAGATTTTCCTGATTTAGGCAACAAAGAGAAAATAAACTCTGCAGATGCAAATAGTGACTGCTTCCTCTTTGAATTCCCATTGTCATTTTGCCTAAGTGCTGCTTTCTTTTTCTTGTGAATGCTTCTGGTGGCAAACTTACACTTACCTTACCCACTAGGTAAGTATCAGACAGGAAAGCACCCACCTCAAGGGTCACGTCTACACCAGCAGTGCTTCAGTTTATTCTGCAGTGGGACACAATGAGATCTGATACCACAGGAAATGAGGCCTTGGGACAGGGGATGCCTTTGGTCCCGTGGCAGGGAATCCGTGTGCTGTGGGAGGCCTGGGGTTGAAGCATGCACGGCCCCTTGCTGCTGAGCAGTTCACTCTGTTACCCCATACACCGCACACTGCTGATCAACACACCAGAAGACTCATCCACTTTTGCAGGAGAGATACAGCAGATGTGGAAGTTTGTGGCTTAGCTGCAAACATCTGTAAAGGAGGTGTTTTATAAGTGTAAGATACAACTGGACAGGTCCATAACGACAGGATGAGGATGTAGCACTGCTTGCCAGATGCCTTGGGAAGAAAGTTTGTGTCTGTATGTTTTACTGTGGGTCACATGCAGTATGAAGGAAGAACTCTCTGACAAGTGAACAATGGTTTGCAATTTACATCTCCACAAAGGACAGCAGTGCTCAGTTTTGTGTGAACATCAATCATTCCAAACAAACCATGGCACTAAGGGACCAAGCCTGGCACAAGAACATCCCGGAAGCCCTCCTTCCCTCTGGAGCTGTGCTGCCTGTAGGAAGAAAGCCTGAACCTACAAGAAGGCTGCTGTGCAAACTGTCACGAGGCCTCGAGAGCAACCCTGTGGAAGTGGCTGAACTCACCATCTTGGTAGCCAGAGGACAGAGGCAGCAAGTATGGAATATTCTGTGCATGTTTGAACTTGCATGTGAGTCTAGATTGTTTCTGTGCAGTAGCCCTTTGCCCATGACTGCCTCTCCTCCGGTGTGACCCCCAATGGTGCTCACAGCCAAATCTGCAGTGTAGGCTTCACTAATACACTGTGTCTGAACTGGCTCAGAATTGTGTTTACCTTCGGATGATCTGCCCTGCTCTTGCTGACTGGAAGCTGTAGGTTGTGTTCTTGCAGCCGGTCTCACAGCCGCTGCTGTGTGGCTTCCCAGGGGAGGAAGTGGGAGATACTGATGGTTTTTGGGACCAGCTCTGGGGATAGCTCATTTTCTCTCCTATCCATGCAGATTACTGCATTGCATCCCTGACTTGTTGTTAAGGATTTGAGGGATGTCATGCAGCTCCTTGAGGATGTCACTAAAAATGACTCTAAGTTAGCAGAGTTGTCCTCTTTATTTGTTCAGTAAGAGAAATAACAGAAGAAGACAAGATGTAACAGGTAGAAAAATCTCAAATAAAAAAAGAATGTTGGACCTGTGGAAAAAGACCATCCTTTGAGCAACACAAGATATTGCAGTAAGGCTGTCTGCAGATTTAAAACCTGATTTGGATCCTGCTTTTTCACTGTCATCAGCCAGCTGGAGGAATGAAACAGCTAGTGGCCAAAGCAAAGATCAGATTGTGAAAGGATTTTAGGTGCCTTCAGGTGCAGGTAGGCACCCATCAGGACTTTAAAACTTCCTGTGCAGTAAAGACCAATTTTACTGAGCTGCGGAACACCTTTAGGATCATGGCCACAAATGATCCTAAAGCCATATGCAGTATTACAGGAACTGAGTTGTAAAAGATTAACATTTAACATGTTTTCTCTGATCCCAGAAACAGTAAGGAAAGTGTCAAATCAGGAAGGCCAGAGGAATCCCAGACAGCAAAGGAATCTGCAGGGCATGGAGGGAAGTCCCGCTGATCTGCCAAGCAGGAGCAGTTTGCTGCTCTGCCCCCATATTTATCTCAAACTCATCATTTGCTTATTATAAACACTCTTAACTCAAATGTGTAATTCAGGAGAGAAGAACTTGATCTACTTTCAATAAGAATTTGTCACTTGAGAGGTTTCTGAATTCCTCCCTGGATTCATTTGCATGTTTTACCAGTCAATCAATGACAGTTCTGCCACAAGAATGTTTCTCTCACTTCTTAACAGGTGGTCACTGGCAAGTTACATCTTTATGCCATCTTGTGTGTATTTTAACACGATAAGTGAAAATGCACTGATTTACTTCGCAGTGTTCGCTTTGAATGACTTAAGCATCACAACGAAGGATATACAAAACATGCTGTGTTTTATTGCCTGCAAAATCGGAATCTTTTTCCCCTGTGAGCAGGGGATGATGAACTGAGGGTTGCTTTAGATAGCTGTGTGTGCTCAATCACTCTTCGGAAGAGCCGGCTCTGTCCATGGACTCTAGAGGGAAGCAAAGACAAGCTGCCTTCCCAGCCCCCTCCCTTGGATGCCTGGGCTGAGGTGGGACGGCTGCAGGCCCTGCTGCACGCTCTGCCCTTCCACTGCCCGTTCTGTCGAAAGGTTGCAGGAACTCTGCCCTCCCGGGAGTGTCCTAATTAACTGCCTTACAACATGACGGGGGTGAAAATTCCAAAAACGAAGGGAGCCATGAACACGAGCCCTAGCAAAGGCTGCTAGGGAAGGTTTCACGCTCCTTTTCCCAAATGCAGGACCGCCCCCTCCTGGCGGCCCGGGCGAGCAGCTCGGGCCGGGAAAGCGCACGGACACAGCGCCGGGGGCACTTCTGTCTGCCAGGATGTGCCCAGCGCTGAGACTTCCCTGTCGAGCACAGAATCTCCATCGCTTCCCTTACTAACATACTGAGTTTCAGAATTAAACGCCTGAGGCGCCAGGAACACAGCCCGGATGACAAAAGGAATTGTTTAATCTGCCTGCTTGGTAGCAGATAAACGGCAAATCAGATTTTATCTCTTCTTAGTGAAGTGGAAATTATGGGGATGAACAAACGCCTAAAAATAACAGAATAGCTAAAATCTCTGCTTTCTCTACAGCAAATGTAGCCCTTTGGGAAAGTGCAACAAATACCATCTGTGTTTCCAAAACTCCAAAGTTAATTTGTTGCAGACGTCTCTGTATTTACTGAAAATGGACATATTTTGTGTGGCAGAACAACATCTTGCAGGGATGAAAAATAACCCAAATACTCTCATCCAATTAACTCCAAAGAGGGCTTTACCTGAAAAAGCTCAATTTAAAAGATTAGTTTTTTTAAATCACCCATCCAACCTATCTGTTGGGGGTTTTAAACTTTGTTTCATACACATATTGACAGCTGTTCACAGAGGAAGCTGAGAGGGGAAACTGTGAAGGAGTTATGACACTTATGACAGATATCTTTTTCTGATTATCAGACAAGAAGTGTAACTTACAACTAGCTAACACCTTGGTGAGGTTTCTTCAGAATGGACAACTCTATAGGCTTTCCAGACAACTTGTTCTTTTCAGTGTCCTTTTTAAGCACTCCTGTTTCTTGTAGTTCATTTTCAATGTAAGGTAGAATTTAGAAAATATGTTTTTTCATCAAAATGTTTAACTGGAATTTAAAAAGAACTTAGAGCATAATTCTGAGACTATGTAAATAAGTATTTGCTTTAATTCAGCCAGGGGAACCCAGTACTGTACTTCAGCTGACAGCAGCTAAGCCTCTTTGTTTTAAACCATAGCTGGAATTGGGCCATGAAATACAGAATACAGATGGAAATGTGGATCTGAATTTCCCCAATATTTGGTGTGCACTTTGGGTCCATTGCAAAGACAGGTTTGGAACTAGATTTTAGTATAACTTTTTTGAAGCATAGTGGGTCCCTGAATGTTACCCTGTGAAATTCAGAAAGGGAGGCAGCACATGGGAAGCTGAGGCATTGTGGTGCTGTGTTTTATATTTGACTGCAAATATTTAATAGGTCTGTTTCTTCTTGTATTGCTCGGACTCTGAACGACTGAGAGCTCATCCAGACACCAACTGCTCCTGTGGCAGCAAAAATCCCCTTGAAGAGCTGTTATTTCGCTTTTTTTCCCAGACAACTGGGTTATGAGAATGCAGAAAATGTGGAGTCATTTGGGCAAGTGATGATGCAAACACAAAGAAGTGAGTGCTGGAAGGCAGCGCCATGGCAGAGGGGATGACAAAGCCAGGCACTGTCACTGCTGAGATGGGTTCAGTGCAGAAAAATGTTTCTGGAATGCATATGTGACTCCTTGTCCCTGGCTCATTGTTTGGGAGCTTAGATCAATACTGCTGCAGCAAAGATTCCCAATAAGCTGAAACAAAACAAAACATGCATTCATGGGAGCATTGCCATTCAAGAGCATACATTTCCCAGTTAAAATGAAGGTCAGTCATAAATTACATCTCTGATTCCCTCAGGATTTCTCTCTCTTGCTCTGTTTTGGCAGTTTAAAACCCCTTTGATATTTGAGCAAGGCCCTTCTCTTTGCACATCTGATCTTGATTACGGTTTATGGCAATGGTAATTCGGTACCTCCCCAAGGCAGCAATTCTGAGAAGCAAAGCAAGTACAGTATCATTGTTTAGGAGAGGCACACTACACAGTGTTTTAACCATTTCTCCATTTAATAGCTGTGTCTCTTCCCCATGGATTGCCCTTGCACACAGCAACATCATGAGCTCTTCCCATGGGAATGCCCCATATCCATCAGAGAAATCACTGTGTCTGGAGGCACAAAAAATCATGTTGTGTATTTACCTCTCCAAACAGTGACCTCTGAGCAATAAAGTTGTGGTTTGGATAGAGTTTTAGATGCTGTTTTGTAGTGAACACAGAGTAATGTATCAGTAAGCACCAAAGCTTTTCTTCCAGCTGTAAAGGTCTGAGGGGTTGTCCTCCCCACCTCTCTCCCATCTTACAAAATGAAGAGGAATGTTCTTGCTCAGTTTCTGGAATGCAAGTCTGTAAAAGGAGGGTGTATTTCCACACAGATCAACTTTGTGCCAGTCAGAATTGCCAGTCTGATAAGCCAAAAATACGCTGAGGCTTTGCATGCAGGAATGGGATGAATGAAACTGGGGCTTGCACTGCTTTTCCACGTATGCAAAAGACAGAGGCAAATGTTACAGCTGAGAGTGTATTTGAGAGCATTTGAGACAATGTGCAGGTGGCAGAAAATGCTTATGTGCTTTTTCCTGTGGGTGGTATGAGGCATTTCGAAGCGATTACAATTGCAGTAAGATTTTTCATGTCAGTTTGTAACATACACTTCATTCCTTTACTGCTTTTACTTCTCTGGCTTGGTTCTACCAGCAGCGCCTTGGGTTCATTAAGGATTTTCACAGAGTTTGCAATGTGAAGGTGCCTCTGACCCCACCAATCTGCTCCTGGACAAAATATATTCTTACAGACTTGGGGTATGATTACAAAATTATTTAATTGCCCTTCAGGCACTGCAAATACCATCCTATTAGTGAAGACAAGTGATGGGTACATTTCTTTCATAAAGGCGACTACAAATATTGCACTGGGAAGTGCAGGCAGCAGGCAACTTTTTCAAGTTTGATCCTGGTGCCTGGCAGAAACGCAACAGGCAGAATTGCCAATGATCTTGTTTTGTTTGTTTGCTTGTAGAATACATTTTTAAAAGCTTAAATATGTTTTTTAATAGATCTATGAACATTTTAAATATGACTTCCAAAGTGCAGCAGGATTTCCCAGGCACACACTGTATTTTGCCATGAAGATGCCAAGGAAATGTGATGAACACAGGATATTCATAACATGTTCCCTCGAAGAAGGAAATTCCCTAACTCATCATACATAAGCATTTAATAAAAGTAATACAAAACTTCCACAGAGCAGGAGAGGAACAAAACCCTACCAGCTCTTGCTGTTCCAATAACAGCAAACCTGCTTGAACAATATTTTATAAGCCAAAATTTCCACCTGGTTAAGACTAAGGAAGGATCCCTCTCCTCTATTACTTCAATTAGGCTTCTAATATTAGCTTGGAACATACAACTTGTGAAGACTATCACATGAAGGAAAAAGAAGTTTATTGCATGTATTTGTCCATTTTCACTGATATTAAAGGTTGAAGAGATGGGGGCCCTCCAGTCTGAGCTGGCAGGGAGGCCCAGCACTGCACTGCCAGCAGCTGGGTGGGTGCCCAGCCTCCTGTGGGGAGCACTGTATTAGGACAGCTCTCCTTCACTGTGCCATTCTCTCATAAATCAGCCTAATTACTCGAATGAGGAGAGCTGCCTCTCTCTGCTACAAGCCCTGCTGGTTTACAGAGAGGGGGAAGTAAATAAAAAGGAACAATGTTGGCTGCTGCTGCAGGAGGGACACAAGGAGGGAGAACAATAGTCTTGAGTCTCCTCCCTGCCACCACCCCGTTAGGAGGGAGAAGCAGGATGGCTTCGTGTACACCCCTGGAGTTATTCCAGATCAGAACTGAAATCAGACGCTAGGCTTGGCAGTATCTGCTATAGGAAAAAGCACATAAAACAGAGGGCAGAGGCATGTTATTTTCCAGGCTCTGAGAGAATGTTGCTAAGGAAAGAAAAAGGATGGGATACAAGGGTTTGCAATGTCTGTCTGAGCAACCAACACACTATAAATACTGACCTGAGCTCTAATAGCAGCATCAAATCTTTATGCCTTTGGATTTTTTGAGAGTAAAAGGTGGATTTTACTTTTTGAGTTAGAACTTTACAAATTTGTCTCTTAAAAAGACATATTTTGGTTCCTCTTCTTGCTTTGTATAAGCTTTTTTTTGTAATTGCTAAAGTTAGAAACTTGTTTTTATGTAATGAAATCCTAGATTATTTACTGCATGAATCTGGGAGCTGAGACTTTAAGCAAACCACAAAGACATTTATTATAAAATGAGGAGAGCCAAAATTATGTGCAGCCCTGCTCATTGTTTTCTATATTTTTGTCATGTTTCCTCTATTGTCCCCTCTCTGTGATGACTGAAACAAATCATTCAGGTCTAGATTGCATATTATGACACCCACAAAGCCTCTTTGCTATTGTTTGGGCCAAATTAAAAGCATTTGTCAAAAGTAATTGTGGAATGGCATCAAAATTCATGTTCATTTTGCTGAGGATTTCATTATTTCTATTGTGATAAATTATTCTTCATGTCAAATACTGAATTTATTTAAAAAATTTGAAAAATTAGACCATTCTGGTAGTTCTTCTGATGTTCTCCTCTTGGGAAAATTCCTCTGGATGTTGTCAGCTGCTTATTCTCTCTTGTTCAGGGTTAGTTTTACTGAAATGTCTTCATCCTGCCCTTTATACAGCATGCTTACTTCTATCTTTAGCTTCAGTCTGATAAATTGTTCCATTTCTAAATCCCATCTTCAGTCTACAGCTAGATGTTGTGATCATATTTTTGGCCTTTCAGACTCCAAAGCAAGCTCTGCAAGTACAACAAAACCCTTCAGTTCAGTCATCTTTCCATTTACCTCTCCTGTATTCACCTGCAGGGGATAAATATACTGTGATGTTAGGAGATTCCCTGGAGCCTCTTTCAGCCCTGAAATTGCTTGTTCGTCTAACATTCCTGATTCTGGGAAGCATCACATCAGGTTGATACTTCTTCTGGCAGAAGACAGGCCATCTATTGCTGCTGCATGCACTCTCTCCCAGGTGTCAGCAGCCCTCCTTCCCCTGCCATCCCACAGAGCTTCCAGCTTCTGCTGCCCTGGAAGCTCCAGAATTCTGTCTCCAAACCAGACCTTGTTCCCTGACACCTGCAGATCACGTTAAGGCTGGACCAGAAGGGGCTTCCCTGAGAGTTTTGAGCAACCCATAATGACTGTGGAAAGCTGGGTGTAGTAGCTAAAGGTACTAAGAGAGGAATTTAAATATACACGTACAGAAAGCCAGTTATGTTCTCCAGCCACGGATTATGAGTGCCTTTCTTAAACCTATCATTGCATCTGACTTGATTGAAGTATAACACGGTGTGAAATTTTCAATAGGACTTCGACCTAATCAGCTTCAGGCACTGAAAAAGGCACACATCAGGCCAAGCACAAAGTGTGAGTCTGTTGTTAAATCATGAAAAAGATTTAGAATTATTTGTATTTGCACTTTGGAGCCTTTCAACTTCCTTTTGTGCTTTCAGCCTTTTCTTTACAAGGAACAGAAATGCAACTTCAGAGGGTAGGGGAAGAAGGACAAAGAAAATGCCTTGATTTCAGTAGTCAGGCCTTTGAGAAATGCATGAAGAATCCTGAATCTTAAAAACCAGACCAATAGTAAGCAGAGAACAAGACCCACTAACTTTCAGTGAGTCTTGTGGTATAAAATCCTTGGTCACCTATTAAATTCTAAATAATATCTCAAAACTCATTCCAGAATTTAAAAATTATTTTTGTTACCTTCTTTGCTCTTATACAGGTCACAGCACTAGAATCAGAAGTTTACATTTAGAAAACCAGTAACATTGTACAATTTCTTTGATTAGTTAAAGGGGATTTGTGCTCATGCTAATGAGATTATTTTAACTACAAATTACATCATAGCTTCCCAATGTAACAACCCTAATATAGCAGAGGTAGCATCAAGTAGCTCAAGCAGCTATTATTTATTTAAAATACATGTAGACACAGCACTTAGGGACATGGTTTAGTGGTGGGTTCGGCAGTTCTGGGTAAATGGTTGGACTTGACCATCTGGAAGGTTCTTTCCAATTTAAATGGTTCTATGGCTTTTGATACCTCTTTAAAACATTTGGCTGTGCTGTCCCACCACACAACCAGATGCAGAAGTTATTTGAAACACAGGCATGTTTCATGTAAGGCAATATGCAAGTTTTAATTTAAATCTGCAAAGTCAAGTTACACTTCCTGAGGTTTGGTTGCTTCTGACTTTGCCAACACCTGAAACTATAAAATACTTACCAGCTAATCTAAGTTCATAGACCATCTTAATGTCTGAGAACCAAGCCTCACTCCAGCTACAACAATGTGATAACACATGTAATAACACAAGGCATAGTAAGCCATAGAAAAGAACTTTTACTTAAGAGTTACAGATAAACTTCATATTTAAGTAACAAAATATATATAAGAAATATGTAGTATGTATATAATATACATACAATGTAAGTAACAATGTATCCTGCTTTATTAAGCTTATCTAAAATAAAAAAGGAATTTTAGACTGAACAGGTCTGAGACCAAAAATCCAGGTTTAGGACAAGCAGTGCTTGCAGCCAAGAAACTGCACATAGGAGTGAAGTTACTGAAGTACAAAAGGTCTGCAGTGACAAGCAAACACAACATTTTGTTGTTTCTCCTTTCCTTACAATGACTGCTTGCTTTTAGAATTTGCACTGTGAAAATTTTTTGAAGAAAAATAAATAAAGCTCCCATGGGACAGCTTTAGCTGCCTCCCATGTGGAACTAGCTTTTCTTGAAGCAAATTATCCCATTTATTATTATTCAAAGAGAATTCTTTTCTTACTCAGCCCAGTAATGATGTAGGAGGGAGCAAGTTAGAAGAACGAAAAGCCCTCACACTTTTTGAGGCAACCCCATTTGATTCAGACCACGGCCAGCAATTTTGTCCTTTTGAGCTTTTCCTTCTCTTTGATAGAGGCCAATACCAGATACTGCCCTGACCCAGGTTCTTTCACTACATTATGAGAAGTTTGCCCTTTTTTTGTCAGAGACTAAATGATGGGCTCTAATAAAAGAGCATCTGATCTGGAGGAGCCACTTTCTTACCAAGGCTTTCCTATCAGTAAATAAAAATAGAAACCTTTATGCAAACCAGCAGGAATTTAGCCAGTGTGAAAATAACCAAGCTACTGTCCTCTTTCAAAAAGCATTTGCGTTCAGTCACCCCAGACAGTAGGAAACCCAATTGTTCCCTAAAACATTGTAAAGGTCTGTGCAGACACTGTTAGTACCCAGAGATTTCAGAGCATGCAGACTTTTAATTGCCTCTCCTTCCTCGCTGCACAAAAAGGCATCTGCAATGTTTACCTCTAGCACACCTTAGTAGGGAATACATTAGTCTGTTAAATAGAGCAGGATTGCAAAGAAAATTGATGAATACATAAAACGCATTGATATAACTTCTTACAAGTAGCCTTACCGTGCCATACTGCACTCTGTCTTAGCACATAGTTATTATTTTGCAACACAGGTCACGCTCAGAGCTTTGAAGAAGACACAGGTGACCTGTAACAGCTTCCCCAATGAGATCATTATCTGCAAGATCCAGCACTCTACTCCTTTTCCTCTTTCTAGTTTCAAGTTATAATCTTTTCTCAAACAGAGAGCAAACATTTCTGGAACAAACTCACATTGCTCTAAACATAGACTCAATACTAATTAAATTACAGCATCTCATATAGATCTTTATCTGCAGAACAGTGTAAGCAAAGTCAGCATTTATTCTCACTGACAAACAAACTCCCATTCTTTAACCTCCACAGCGTATCAGGAAGATGACATTCCTATCCATCCATCACTTTGACCTACAAGTCTTTTTTAGGATGAGTTTTTCCTAGGATGAAACTTGTCTCAGATCAGGTATCTGTTGTTTCTCTACGATATAATATTATCACCCCATCCAACCATAATTTTTGGTGCACTAGCAAACTGAATGAAATGTTTATCTTTGCAAACAATTTTCCCACGTGTGCCAGAACATGTCTGGACAATATCGAGATACCGAAAGTATCTCTGACCCACCCCATGTCAGAAGAGCAGCATGTTTCTCATCAGCAGCTTGGGATAACTGAAAACATAGTAAGCAAGGAGCTAGGAAATAATGGTGACAAAAGCTGTTGCAGGAGGAAGATGAGGATGGTCCTACACATGATGGCTTATGTGAAAGCAAGACTGTGGGAGCTACTGAAGAAACAGGGTACACAACCTTATACAAGTTGTTAGTATCCAACCTGTTTAAATAATCTGCCATTTCTAATGGCAGATCATACTGAAATATTAGACAGCTTTCTACCAAGAACTCTCTATATTTATTAAAATGCTGAGTATATTTATATATACATTCTAATGTATGTGGGAGTGTGTGTGTATATATATATATATATATATATGATATGGGAATACTGCTGTCAAGTGCCACCTGTCCTAGGTTAAAGTAGTTCTTAATCTGAATTCATACAGCCAGCTTCTTCTCACTATAGAAGAGCCCCATCCATCCAGATATCCAGAGTTCCTCACTTGCCATACTACTTCAATCCATTAACCCAAAACAAGCTATGGTGGAACATGGTTGCCTCACAGCCTGCTGCTGTTATATATGTTCTGTATGCTGTTATAGATGGACTAGAATTCAGATCTCCCACTACT
Source organism: Origma solitaria (assembly GCA_013397895.1). Taxonomy (NCBI): domain Eukaryota; kingdom Metazoa; phylum Chordata; class Aves; order Passeriformes; family Acanthizidae; genus Origma; species Origma solitaria. The sequence goes on from VZRL01004803.1 coordinate 467,403, forward strand.
TTTAAAGATCGAGGCCTCCATGTCTAAAAAACCGGTGGTCTTACATGGACTAGTATAAGGTAATAAGTAGCCTGATAAAACAGTAGGGTATATAAAGGCAAGATATCTGAAAAAGGTTAGGCTTTGAAAGGTAATTAATTAGCAACAATCATTGAAAGTTCTTCCTGTTCCTCTGCCCCACCTCCTACAGTCAGGTCCCAAACACCTGTGAGCAGGGCTTGGCGAGAGCAGGTCTGGAAAGTGAGAGTGGCTGCTCAGGAGTTGGGATACTTTGTCATGCAGGGTATATTCATGGAGAAAGAAGTAAGTTTAAACATCATCATGAGCTGCATGCAATGTGAAGTAAGTAACAGCAAAAAAGTGTGCCTCCAATCAGTTATATCCATCCCTTCCCCCAGCACACAGGTTGAGAATGCATAATCCTGTCGGTTTATGTCAAAACACCCAAGAGGACGTGAATCCCTGGGAACCAGTCCAAGTCAGAGCATTCAATTGAGGCTGAAAAAGCAAAACCTCCATTCCCAGATCTGTCCCTGATTTGGGGCAGATTACCACTGAGTGTCACTGTCAATCAAGGGGGATAAAGATATTAACATTATTTGTAAGGTACTTTGTGATCAGTTCATTGGAAGCACTTGTTTATATATCCTATCTAAATATAAATATTTATATATGCATCATTTTTAAACACTTTTAAAAACAAAACCAGAATGGCATAAAACCAAATCTTGTTTCAGTTAAATTGCTGCTGTACAGGTAGTTTCCTTCTAACATTCCCAAAGAAAACATTCTCACATGCACACCATGAATGTGTATGGCAGAGTGCCACGGGAGGCCTCAATGGAATGCTTCATTAAAAAACAAACAAACAAAAAACCGAAAGTACATTCCAAACTGAGCAAGCAACACTTTATGCAAATCATTTAAACTACTAAGAGGAGCCACAAAGTTTACAACTTGACTGAAGGATTAAGACTGCATTTGACCAGGAACTTGGTACACTACACAGTGAATATCAACAACTTACAAGCTTGTCGGCTTCAGTGGAACTTGGGCATCTCTGTTTTTGGTCACAAGTATTTGAACAACTTAAATCTAAAGCAAGAACACTTTAGGTTTCAGAGGAAAACCACTAAGGGGAACAGGATTTTAAATATCCTTCTCATGGAGTCATATGTCACATTACATGTCAAGACACAGAATTCCCTGAATTTCAAGAACAGGAAGAGGTTATACTTGTTAGAAAAGTCCAATGACTCCAGAATGTATCAGATTTTATAAGTGTGTCCACAGGGTCAACTGCTTCTTGGCGGGGCAAAACAACCCTCACTGAGCCCAGTACTGCAGCACTCACACTGCTTCCAGCTGCACCTGAGCTCCTGCATGTAAAGATAACCTGACTGCAATCAAGTATCACATTCCTTGTGACCGACAGCATGGACTGAGTTTTCTTTTTTTCAGCTTGCTTCCCTCGACCTTACAGCAGTGAACCATGACCATTCTAACTACTTGGTTTGAATTGTCTCACATCATTTTATCATGGACAAAGGCTAACAAGGATGCTCCTCTTTCCACAGATGGTGGTCTCTACTAAAAAGGCAGCTCCTCTTTTGCCCCATAGTTCCCTGGAATGGAGTTACCCATTCCACTGATGCCAGCAAGAGTATTTTGAAGAAGAACCAGTACATAACAAAAAGTACCTTGGGTTCATCAGTTACAGCAATTAATCTCACTTACTATGAGGCAGTGAGCAGTACAAATGTCTAGCAGGATTTCTGTTCTGCTAGTTTTTTGTTTTCAAACACTTGACAGTGTATGATTCAGCCCTGAATACTAACTATACTTAAAAAAATTTCACTGCACGAGTCTCCCATGCTTAAAGTGCTCTTAAAGTGCTCCTACTGTATAAGGAAAAACAGGCTTTACAAAAATGTGAGCTTGCACAGTATGAAGATGATTTTGTGTCAGGAATTAACAGACATGCCCGATCAGGATGGGTATCCCAGTTGTATCAACTTGTTAATAATCATGAAACAAGAAAAAGAGAATACCACAAATAGTACTCTGATCTAATTCTGAATACAGATAGAAAGATTTGATAGCCTTTAGGAAAGAAATACGATACTTTTTACTACACTCAACTAAATCAAGTATATGAAGTGGTTTTAAACAATGTAAATTACAAATCTGTCATGGACTATGATGTAAATAATTTTCTAGAAGTGTCCCCATATATCTCATATCAATGGAAAACCTCAAGCCGATTATGGGAGCTCTGAAGCAAGAGAACCTAGGCATATGAAGCTAAAAAAATAACACCGATGAAGATTAAACTTGAAAATGCTCTGTGACCAGTCTGTTAGGTATCATATAATTTTAAACATTTTTCAAAGTAAGTGTTACAGATTGTTCAGCCTCTTACATTGTTTTACAGGCTCTACCTAACACTCCTGTGGTCTTGATTTAGGCTGTCCAGGAAGCTGTGTGCTTACTTTACACAACGTAATAAGCAAGAACACTCAACACTGTTCTAAATCCTTCAGGACCACGAACATACATTCTATACACGAGCGCTGGTAAGGCAGAGAGGAGAAGCCATCCCAGGTAACCTCACTGGCCCTGAAGTGAGGTGTGAGACAAACAAGCTCCCATTGCAGTCAGATCAATCCCACTTCCAGAGCAAGCCTGACAGGACTTTTTTCACGTGCCTTTTCTTGAACGTGATCTCTACCTGCAGGTGCCTGTTCTTCCTAATACAGATGAATCCTATTCCAAAAGCAAATTTTTCCCATTTGCGATGTTCAAACTAAGCATACTTACAAACATTACCAGTTTGCAAGATGTCGCAAACCACAGGTGTGCTACAACCAAAATGCAAAGATTTTACACTGTTATTTTCAGTGTTGCTAAATAAGATACCCAAGTTTATACTAAAATTTACTGATTTTCTGTAGTAGTTACTGCAGCATATTCATAGAACAAATAGAGAAAAAAACCTGCAAATTGTTCTACTCTGCAAGATCTTGTGAAACTACTTTTGAAACCACTATAATGTTCTACTAGCCCCAATTCTACTAACATTTTTGTAAATGCAGACTGCAACATTGAACTACTTTTCACACAAATCCCACAAGCTAGAGCTATGAATGACTAAATAGCTCCCTGTTCTGCAAGCCTGAACCTCTCTATGTTTCATCAACAGCTAACACGCAAGTAGCTGGGTTTTACAACTAGATAGTGAACCAAACATCATCTGAAACCAACTGAGGTAGACAACCATCGAGGACTACTCTGGGGAATCTAATTACTGACAAATTTATAAGTAAAGGGGCAAAGAACAAAAAACCCATCCCAAGTTTAAAAAAATGCATAGACCAGACACCCAAGAAGCGGCCATGACCCCTCCCCAGCAATACAACAGACACTGACAAAGCAATTGGTGCACAAATTAAACCAAAGGCTAGTCTATCCTTGCCTGTCTACCCAAAAGAGAAAAAATATTTGTATCTATATTTAAAAACACATACATATATTGAAGCTAAAAGAGCACTCTGATTTTAGGAAAACTTGCCTATTCATTTGTTAAAAAAACACCAACACACACACAAACATATCAACATTAAAGCATTTATTGACACTTCTTTGCTCGCTCCTGAGGAGAAAATTGAAAAAAATAAATAAATTACAAAACAGTAACTGTTTTGTCTACTTCTTGCACAAAGCCCCAAGAGTCTAGGACCTACTCACAGTTAAGGCAACTGCCACAAGCTACACCCTATCACCCAAATCTCTCCTAACAAGCAAAATCATCTAAGGACTAATAGATATTGGTCTTCTGAAAACTCATCTGTATGATGAGTTAACTATAGACATTTGATCCTTTTGCTAACAATCTTCTTCGTGTTCTTGTTACAAAATTACCAGTACCTTGTTCCAATTTAGCTTAATCCACTTAATTAATTCGGAGTGGGACTCACTTGTACCCCAAGAGCTAGATGGAATGGACACTCAATTCTGAAACATCCAGAAGCAATCCAACATCCAGTCACCTGGGTCTAGATTACAGCTTGCTTCACCATTTGAGTGGACAATTCTTTAGGTATTTGACAATGCCTAGTCTTCCTGGTCTGAAGAATTCCTACTCTGAGGAAACAAATCTCTTGCATTCACCAAGTTAAGAGCCAAAAACCTGCCAATCCTCTGCCTAAACTCTTCAAGGTCAATCTGACATACATACCGAGTACATCAAGTACATACAGAACTTAGGGTTCTTTATAAAACCCAAGCAGTTCACTGAGCACTGTTCACAGGAAAGCATCCAGGACAGAAAACAACAGCACTGCATTCTGTGTGGGCCTGGCAGCACACTTACCCAGCAAACAGAAGGCTTCATATTCCACAGCCTCCTGCTGGAACAGAAAAAAAGAAAGAGAAAGTCCAGACTTCACATGAACCTCAGATAATTTCTAAAATTTGATTGGGTAGCAAGAACTGTAGGCAGTAACTCAGTACAAGTACACTTAGAGCAGACAGAAATTAGGAGAAACTCCACCTGCCTTTCTATCATTCCCCCTCATGCTCTGTCTTCCCAAACTAGGACTTCACATCCATACCTTCTCTTTATTCCCTTCTCCTAAAATTAGGGCCAACCCCCATCCCACTCACCTCCATTTCTGCAAGGTGATTAGCAGAAACTGCATGTGGGGAGGTACCTCAACTGCAGGGTAAGCACCTCCAAAAAGAGATAATAATGGGGTGTGAATGGCTGCTGGTATAAGTGGCTTCAGCCAGTGGCTCCTATAATCACTTCCACACAGAAAATTAATTCAACATACCACCCACAAGCAATTTCTTTGGTAACTGCCAAACTCTATCATACAGAATAAACTTCAGTTTACTTGCAAGGAGAAGAAGCACAGCTATAAAAGCAGGGAATCATCAGATCTCTTCCAGTTACATTCTGTTACTTGGAAAACAGGTAAAAGTGCCTTTAAGTAAGTTCAGGACTTTAGACCAATGCTCTAAATGCATTTCACTAAATCTCTGAATCAAGCACAGTTCCAAAACTGTGTCCCCTCACATAGGAAAGAAGACACCCAGCACAGCACTTTAGATTAGGAACCCAACTTCTGTCATTAGGGCTCCTAGACTGTGAGCACTCAAATAAAGCATCAGGTTGAACCCAGAGTCATATAAATAAAATACAAAAGTTACGTTGGGAATAAGTATGATACTTGAAACTTATGACCTGCCTCATTTCAGGTAAACTTTCTGTTGCAGGCCAGCCCTGCAGAGCTGCTGCCATCTGCAAATGATCACTTCTCTTCAGCAATATTGTGTATTAATTTAGTTTGCATGTCTTCTAAACAAACCGAAGTTGTTTAACAAGAGCTATTTATGCCAAGATTTATACTATCTGAGAAAGGTTTACCTCTTCAATAAAAGCGTTCATTTGGGTCAATACAGAATATAATGGTAAGCACTGTTTTTGAGTAGCAACTCTGTAGGTGCACAATGACTGCCACATTTGGGAGTTATTCTAAAAATAGGCAAGCCCTGAAGATGTATTATTTCTCTCCACTTTTAAATGTGAATTTAAATGGAAATTTTAGTTTGGAATCACTGAATGGAATTCTAGCAACATTTCAACTTGTTATTTGAATGTTGAGAGGCTCCATTGTGTGTAAATACTAGCCAACAGTTACATTTTCCCCTTAGTTTTGTAAAACAAAAAATTCAAGCATCTCCAGTATTTCAGCTTTGACATCATAATGTTTACAGTTAGACATAATAATGGCTGTGAAGTAGACTTTTTGAAAGTCTTATAAGGTTTCTCTTAAAATGTCTTTAGTTTTATCAGCCTCAGTAGAAGAGGCATTATTTATGATTATTCTAAGGCAAACAAACTGGTAATTATTGTGTGAGATCCATACTAGAAATTAACTGTACCATTCTCTATGAATGACCTTTCTACGATGCAAATTCATTTACACAGTTCTGAGTTCCACTGCAGATAAGAAGCAGCAGCTTACATTTGCAACTCAAAGTTCTTGCTCTTTAGTTAATACTTTTCCTGAGTATTCCTATTTTGACATAAATCAGTCTAAGGAAAGACAGAATATCATAAAACATCCAGTCAAGTACATCACTTTTTTGCTACTAGAAATAGCAATATTTTTGCATTTCACTTAAACATAAACAAGATGGTCCTGAGTGCTGCAGTACAACAGTAGTACCCCTGAGATGATGCAATTTTATCACCTCAGTATTACCCACTGGGATTTCCCCAGAAGGAAGCCACTGGAAGTGCCATACAAGTAAACTGTGATTAGCTCAGTCACACTAACCCCTAATGTAGCATGGCAACCAAAAGAACATAAAATTTGCTTCCCATTATTGGTGAAGAGCTATTGCTGAAACTATTCACATCTCCATACCCTCTATACTTGCACCTGAGAGACACACCATTACCAAGTAAGGAGATTACCACTGCACTTCTTTCAATTTAGTTAACTGGTATTGAACGAAGATTTGGCTACAAGACACAGCTGAAAAAGTTACTGCTGTAACACACAAATGAGCGGGACAAAATGCATGTGTATGTACACACACACACAAACACACATACACACTAACAGAGAGGTTCAGTAGAAATAAAAAACAGCATTAAACTGAAATTTATGCCATGCTGTTATGTCATCCCTAACCTCTAAAGTAAGTTCTACTTTAATGTTCTCTGTAAGAATGTCTGATAGCTTCAAACCACTTCTCATTTTCTTCTTTCATTTTTCATTTGTATTTATTTCTCACCATTCCAGGACGTTCAGTATTCTCTACAATCTAATTACAATTATTTAGTAGAACAGTATAGAACTAAAGGGCACTAAAAAGGCTTCCAGAAAATCTATTACTGGCTTTTAGCCAGGATTATCTTCTTTGGTCCTGTATTTATCTCTGTATTTTTAACTGGACCCCAGCAATTTTTTCAGGAGTTCTACTCACTACTGACATTTTTTTTTACCCCCAAGTGAATTATTGGTCCAAGCGTGCATGGTACAGCTGTCTGTGCACTTTCACCAAACCTGTCTTTCACTGCAACACATCTCCTTTCTAAACAAGGCTTTGGAGAATAGCTTCAGAAGATGCATGAACAACAGACAGTCTTAAATTTTAAGCATCCATGCCCTGCATTAGTCCTGATTTCTCATCTTATCCCTCTATTATTCCAATAGGCAATGACTGTAAACAGCAGCTGTCTTTGTGCATTCATCAGACAGACCTCCAAGCTCCTAGAGGAAGCTAAATAGCTCATTTCTACTTGGTCCCAAGAGTAAAGCCTAAGCATCTGTTAAGTGTAGTAAAACAATAGTATCTGACTGACTTGCATCCACTAGTTTTCAAACAGCAATTTACCAGTAGCCATCTAAAGCCAACCAATAAAACAAGCGTGGATTTTTTAAGTGTTGAAGCATCATGATGTCAAAACTGACAGTCTTGTATCTGCCTCAACTACCTATTTGCAAAGTTTTTGAGTGTTCAGTTACATAGATTTTTTTAAGCAAAACAGCAACTTTATTTCATCTGTTTTCTAGTGCATTTAAAAATAATAAAACATACAGAAAGATTAGAAGAAAATCCCTCTCTGCTTGTACTGTTGTTGTAAGGTTCTGTGGCTGACTACATTTCTCACCTAGTGGAATTTTAGCACTGGAGTCCAAACATTTGACTGTTTCACGCTACATTGGTTTTCAGATCTGCTGAATGCTTTAAGCTCCCCACTTCCTTCTTCAGGACATTAAGTAAAGTTCTAGAGCTATCCAAAATCTTCATGTAAGCAGCTTCAGTTTCAGCAAGAATTTTATCAAGCTCATTCCGTGAAGCCACCTTTTGGGCCAGGTTTTCACATACACACTCCAGCTGTTCACTGAGGACTTGGATTTCATGCTGGAGTTTATTCTTTTCCTCTTCTGCTTGTTGGATCTGTTTGTTCAATTCTTCTTTTTGCATACATAAATCTTCAATGCATTTCACTAGTTCATTATTGTAACCCTGAAGAACAGCTCCCTGCTGAGTCATCCTGCACTCCCTCCCTGAAGTCCCCTTTCAGGAACGGCCTTCTGCACTCCAATTAAAGAAAAAAAAAAAACAGAAAAAAAATCTGTAAGAGTGTTACCATGAATAATGCTTTACTAGCACAGATGGAGCCATGGGCCAAGGTTCTCTGTTTAAGGCTAACATGCCCACTCCAAGACGCATCACATCTCTTCCCTTTTCAGGAAGGGGACAGGACAAAATTTGGCATCTGCCCCTAAACCTTTACTGAAAACTGCTGGCTCCCATGATATCGTCATGGCAACGGTATCAAAGTATTTATGTTTTACAATACCTTTATACAATCCTGAGTATAGGATGCTTTGTACCTCAAACTTCGAGGGCCTGATGAAAAATTATCAAGAATCACAGAATTGTTAGGGTCGGAAGGGACCTCTGGAGATCATTCAGTCCAACCCCCGGCAAGGCAGGGTCACCTTGAGCAGGTGACATATGAACGCATCCAAGTGGATTTTGAATATCTTCACACAGGGAGACTCCACGCCCTTCCCGAGCACCCTATTCCAGTGCTCTTTCACCCTCAACACGAAGAAGTTATTCCTCATAGTGAGGTGAAACTTCTCGTGTTTTAGTTTAAGGCCATCGTTCCTCGTCCTGTCACCGGGCACCACCCCGAGGGGCTCAGCAGGCACTGGCAACAGCGGGGAATATTCCCGACACCCCAAGCGCTCGGAGCTCCCCGAACACCGCGGAGTGCCGGGGCCAGGACGATCCCCTCGCCCGCCGCTCGCACTCCCTGGGGACACAGCGGGGCAAGGCCCGACCCGCGCAGCCGCCGCCCCAGAGACATTTTAACACCCTCCTCACCGCCGAGCGCGGCCCCGCGGAACACGCGCCGCGCACAAAATGGCTCCTGCCTGTACCTCGAGTGCCCGGGCGGAAGGGGAGGAGGGGGTAGGTAAGAGGAGACCATCCCATGCCTATCTCCCTCCCGCAATTACCCTGTTGCCCCCACCTGCCTGGCAGGATCGCGATTCCTCCCCACCGAGGGGGCGGCTCTGGCACTGAGGCCGCGCTGCCCTCGGCCAAGCGGCCCCGTGCGCCCGGCAACAGCCGCGCCGGCCCGTGAGGGATCACGGAAACACCCGAGCGCTTCCGAACGCGGCGCCGCCCTGACTGCCGCGCGGAAAAGTCTCTCCGGAAAAACGCGATCTTTTCCGAAGACAGATAGCGCTCGAGAGTGGGCCGAGGCGGGAGGGGAAGGGAGGGCCGAGCGTCACGGAAGCAGCCGATGTCTGCCGAAGGGAGGGACTGAAGGGCGTCGTGCTCGGCGGAAGCAGCCGATGTTTGCCGAAGGGAGGGACTGAGGGGCGTCGGACTCGACGGAGGTAGCCGATGTTTACCGAAGGCAGAGTCGCCCGAGAGCAAAGGGGACAGAGGGGACGGAGCGCGTCGGAAAGAGCCGGAAAGAGCCGACGTTGACCGAGCGCGGCGTCGCCCGAGTTCCCCGGATGTAGTTGGAGCAGCGGCGGCGGCGGGCGCGGCGGGGGGAGGCGGTGGCCGAGTCGGTGCTCCCGGTGTGTCTCAGCGCGCGCGGGGCCGAGCTGCCGGCGTCTCCCCTCTCGAGGCGATGGGCCCGTGAGCGCCGCTCCAGCCGAGCTGCCCGAGCCGCCCCCTTCCCCCGCCCCTGCCCCC
>VZRL01004803.1:477700-563383 GCA_013397895.1 Origma solitaria
CAGTGGAGTGGAGACCCAGGGGAGGTGAATATTTTTCTTCTAAAAACAAAAGGAGTCTTGTTCTTCCACCCCCCACCCCCTCCCCAAAGTCCTTTCTTCTCCCCAAAACTGCTGCTGTGGGCTGTAACCTGAGCAGGGCACGGGTTTGGACCCCGAACAACTTGGGGTTGTGAGTGAGGTTTAATTTCTGCAGTTGCCAGCTGCTAGGCATGTTCAGAAACCGTCAGATCCCTGAGCTACCGACAATAGCCTCAATTTCTGTGAGCTGGATACTGCACTTTGCTGTGTCTACTGGAGAAACTCAATTGTCGAGGTCTGAGCCTGTGGAAAGCTGAATATAGTGATACTGCTCTCCTTAGGCCCTGAACTGGACTGTTTTACTGCATTTCTGTGAATTGGAATCACTGAAGTGCAGTACGGCAGTCTTAGGCAGCTGTCAGTGACAGTTCATGTAAATGTAAACACTTGCTATTCAGGAGTTCACACTGCAGAACCAAGCAGGTCAAAGTGAGGCAGAACATGTAATTTTTGATAAAGATTTCAAAATGAATTGTCACATTTCATGTTTTGGCCCCCTAGAAATATTTTTTTTTAATTACATCTGTTACAGGTGTGTTAGTACTGAAAAAAACATCGCAGAAGTTCAGGGTAATGGTGAAACCAAATGGTTTTTACTAGAGTATGGAGGACATATTCCAAGTTTACACTGATTGAGTGTAACTTTCAGTTTGTATTCCTAATACCAAGTGGAGACTCATTCTTCTCCCAAAAATATGGAAGAACTGTGGCCCATTTACTGCTGAATGTGTGTAGTCCATCAGTGCGAAGAAAGAGAAACTAGGTTCTTAACAGCAAGTGTTACATTGAATATAATAGTGGGAGAAAGTGGTTTGAGTTCTAATTACAGAACTTGTTGCTTTAATGTAGGTAATTAAAACTAGAAAGACTAATGCTGGTTTTTTTAATAGGAAATGAAAATTAATTAACTTCTAAGAGTACTTTTGAAAGAGAAGAAAAAACCCCAAAATTTCATATCTAATGTGAATGCCTATTTTCTTGTGATCTGTTATAGGCTCTTAAGTACTCATCCAAGAGTCACCCCAGTGGTGGTGATCACCGTCATGACAAGATGCGAGACACCGCAGATCCTTCACCACCAAATAAAATGCTGCGGCGCTCTGACAGCCCTGAAAACAAATATGGTGACAACACAGGGCACAGTAAAGCAAAAAGTGTGCATACTCACAGAGTTAGAGAGAGGGATGGTGGTGAGTTATCTTTAACAAATTTCTATTTAAGCAATTGCTTATTTCTCATTAAAATTAACCATTATCACTCAGGTGATGTCTTACACTAAATGTGCCTTGTACTCTGTAAGGGAGACTGCAGTGAACCCAAGATGTGAGTTGAATTGGAAGCAATCATTTGGGCATTGTAACACCTATTAATTTTTCGATTTTTACAGGTATGGTTGTTTTCCTTATAGTCCTGAAGATTAAATAAACCTTTTATTTTTATTCTTTTTTTAAATAGCAGTATATCTCATTTATTTTAGATATACTGTGACATTTGATAGCACAAAATAGTTTTTTGATTTTTCATTAGCAATAAATACTGGCTGTTTTGGATCCTGTTAATAAGTTTGTGTGTTGTGGTGCTGTACTGTGTAGGCACATGCTCCATAGACTAAACCCCATCAGAAATGAAGAAAGCTTCTTTGTATTTAGCTGCTGTGTAGAAAACTCTTATTAATCAGGAAATTATAATCAAAGGTAGCATTACAGCCTTTCTTGACAGGAGCTTGAAGAAGTGTGTTCACAGTCAAGTCAGCTTCCTGTATTTTTACAGGTTTACAGACAGTTGTAATATTGCCAATATTTTTTAACTGATCCTGTTTTGTATCCCTGCTTCCTAGAAAAAGAGTAAGATTTTCCAGGTAATAAGCAGTGTTAAGGTAACAAACAGCCAGAGTTTAGAAAATTGCAGTTACTGTCTGAATTTGGATAAGTGTTTTTTGTTTTGTTATTTGGTCTTTTTGTCAAGTTAAAAAGTGAAGTATTCAAGTAGAGAATTTGGAGCTTTAAATCAGTGCTTTTTTATTCTGTATAAAGCTAACAAATTCTGATGTACCTATACATTTATTGCTGCACTAGTTTTACTTCATATTATAGTAAAATAAAGGAAGTATCTTTCAAGTCCTTTTTAAGGAAATACTAGTTCCACACCACAGATATGTTCATGGTACCCAGTTGTTCTTATAAATCCTATTTGTTTTTCCTTCTATGACTTAACGCAGAGGCTCAGTAGACCACTGATAATGTCATATAAGCGTGTAGATAGATTATAAAAACATGCCTCTTTTGTTAGTACACTGATTTTTGTTGTATCTGATCATAATTGAAAGTGTAATAATCTCAGAATTAAATGCATATGCAGTGCCCATATGCTACTATTCTGTGCTACTTTTCATGATACAGAGGTGTCCTCTTTTATTTCCTGTTCACCTGTCCAAAGATACTAGTCCTACATACTCTTGCAATTCTACTTAGTTTTGCTACAGTTGATAATTTTTTCTGCTTCAACGGAGCTGCATTTAGTGGAATTTTGCATATATGAAAACATCTGGAGAATGAGGCTCTATGTGGGGAATGCACTTGCTTATTTGTGTGTTGGAAGTGTTGTAAGATAGGAAAGACATTCTGAAGTTCTTACAGTGTCCGGCTGGATTTCATAGTTGGTGAATGGTCTGAAGCATGTATGCATACAGTAAGGATAAAGTAAAATGAATTATTTCTAGTTCTGTAAATGGAAGGAACACCATCCCACTGTACCTTCTCCTGGTTGTTAAGACAGTGGAAGGTTTCATTTTGTTTGAACTGAAAGCAGGCATTTGCACATCATGTGTTAACAGACTGGAAGAAGGAAGTAGTCTTCAACAGTCTGAGGGAAATTACTAATTTAAAAGTTGAACATTTCTGCTGCTTAATGTAAATAACTGACTTGTGTGTGTGTGTGTCATTAGTAAGGTTAGTTTGGCCTCTGTTTCACCTTTCTAAAATATGTTCAGAAGAACCAAAGTTATGTTAAATCCTGCATACTATACATAGTAAACCAAAGCTGAGCAGATGTGGGCAGAAGGATATTAATTTGATGTACTGAATATTTCTACCAGTATGAATTGAAGGTAGGTTTTAGAATATAGGTATCAATGGACATTTGCATATTCCTAATATGCAAAAGACATGATAAAATAGTTTATCGCGTTCTCTGTCTGTTGAATTACACTGAAGGGCTGCTATTGGTATAGTATTCCCTTAGTTTTGCAATTACAGACATACAGTGGAAAAACGAAAAACTTTACAAAAGTGCTAACGTTTTTCATCTAAGCCTTAATATGACTGAAGAATATTAATTGGCTTTGATATTACTGTAATTGTCTGTCTTGTTTTCTTTTTACATTCTTCAGGGAGAAGGAAAGAAGTTGGGTGGTTTTAATTTTTGTAATTGCTCTGCATTATTTTAAAATTGGTGCTGCTTGATTTGGAAATACTACAGGTGTTACTGCCTTCCTGTGATCTGGCTGAGCTTTACAAAGCAAATCTCACAGAAGCATCTCTAGTATTTATTTTCCAGAGCTGAATTAAAGTCCCAAACAAAAAATCTCCTTTCATACCTCAGAAAACAAAATAGGACATAAATCCGGAGTATTACTACTGAACATAAAGCCGATTTCACCTGATCTCTCCCTCTCAACTCAATGTTTAGAAAGAGTTCCTATACACCTCTTAGTGATTTTAGCTCTGAAGTGAAACAGGAAGATTCAGTGGTGTAGCGTGCTGATTTAGTCATGACTGGTTCACGTTTTTGTGGTAAATGCAAAATGTAATTTAAATGTCATTTCAAGATTTAAGTGTATACATTTAAAATGTAAGAGAAGTAATTGATTGAAAATTAATAACTCAAAAATGGTAGACTCATCTCCTATTAATATCTTTAGTATGTGTATAAAGGGTTTTTTTGTAATATTCATGGCAGAATCTTTTGTAGAACTGTAATCCATGGTAAGAAATTGAATTAAGGTTTGAAAACATGTGTTACGGGTAAGCCCTCCATACTGATACAGTGCAAACAAAGCATTTTTCAAAGTTGCTTACTGCATGGTTTCTGTGAAAAGAGATTGTACACAGAGACAGTTGTCCTTTGCAGAGAGACTTCCAAGTTTACCTTGGACTAAACACGGTGGAGTAATTGCAAGTTTTTGTCTTATTCCTGGTTTCCTATGAGTATTTGTACATCCAGCATATCAAAAAACTGCCTTAACTTTGTTCTTGCTTTCGGCTCCCTGTGCATGGGGGCATTGTCTTTGTATGCAAGTGTTTAAAACATAATGAACAGCTCCCCCCCTCAGTGTATCTCTTATTTATAGGTCAGCTGCTATAGGCAAGTGTGGGGTTTGAAGAGATTAGGGGGTCTTATGAGACCAACTCAAGTGTGAAGTTTCTTAACAGTAACAAATAGGGACTTAAAGCCTGCTTTGTTTATGGGGAATAGAACTATGAAGGGCCTTGTAGATGTGGAAAAATGTTTCCATTGAAGAAAAAGAGAAATACAAAGATTTGAGGGCTCTCATGCTTGAGGATGGAAGGCTGTTGTAGGTCTTTTTAAATGCATGCATGACGTGATACTGGTGTACAGGAAAGAAAACAAAGAGGCCAGATAAGTAGGGTAACTTGGGGAATAATGAAAGGGGAATATATAGATGTAGATATATATATATAATTTAAGAGTAAAAATGCGAGATGCAACCCTTGGTAAAAAAAGGGCAAGGGGTGTTTCTGCTTTAGTGTATGGAGCAGAATGACCCACCAAAGTACACAGTAGAACTTAATGCAAAAAAGGTTAGTTCAGCTAAGCTACTTGTACTCAATCGTATTTTATTGTAAAGAAAATATTGCAAGTTTCACTGCATAAATGTTTTAGAGACTGAAACTTTGTTTGCTTCATGCCATGATCTTACTGAATTGCTTAAAATAACAACTGGAGAGTGTAAGTGTGCATAGCATGAAATGTTTTGCTGAATTGTGTGCTAGTGTGCAATGTAGGCTATTCTAATGAAATTTGATTATAACTTGTGATATTTAAATTCCAAAGTATAATTGAAGCGTTGTGTCTGTTTCTTTTGCACATGGGTTTTTTTTAATTGGCAATTAAGAACACTTGTCAGTGACCACTTTTACTGACTAATACAGTTCTAAGATTAAAAATCCTACCGCTATTAGAGGCTGAATGAAATATTTTAAATAATGAGTTCCTATTTTTTACAAAGTGGTGGTGGGAGCTTCTGTGATTCTGTATTGGTTTGCTTTGTTTCCACTGGTTCCTGAAGGAGTCCAGAGTCCTCATAGCAAAAGGACAGCTAGCAGCCCTAAAGAGGGAACTGTGTTAGGTTCTTGTGTTAGCAGCCCTGGCAGTAGAGGGGAACTGCTGATTAAATAGGTGTGATCATCGACCAGTGAAATAAACAATGAACAGGGTCTTAGGGCAGCTACAAGAGAATGGAATATGCTCGGGCAGTGGGCCTTGTAAAGAGGAAATTGCAGCGTTGGTGGAAAGAGAAAAGTCTGAGAGTAATGGAACATACTGAAGGGCTCAGGAAGAAGCTGGAGTAGATTCTATCTATGTAGTTAGTATTAACTGCTGTTAAAGGAATTCATTACTATGAAACCATTTCTTCACTGTAACTGCATGGTCAAAGCTGGGGTGAAGTCTGATCATAAAGGAGATTGAGCTGTCTGTGAAACATGAGTTGAATACCCCCCTCAGCCAAGTGTAGATTCAGTGATTCACTTCACTATTTCTTGAATATTGGCTGTTTGGATGGCTTTAAAGGAGGTGAGGCTCGGTGGTTGGTTTGTTTTTTAAGATAACTAGAATTGCTTCCAGGACCATTCAGCTTTTATGAGATTTTCTCTGTATTAAAAAAAAATAAATTGGGAAAAGTAAGTTTTGGTTTTCTGATATTTATGAAAGCTTTCTTAAGTGTTACTAGTACTACTGCCTTCAGATAGCGTTTTAAGTTTTCTATCAAGTTTAGAACTTTTAGATAGAAAGTAGCTTTCCATTTGCTCAGTGGGTTTGGCAGTATTTCTGAGGTGAGTTTTTGCTGGATCAATTGTATAACCGTTTTTTTGTGTTACTTTGATGTAAGGGTCTCTAGTAGAAAAGAAGTTGAAAAGTTTGTGCTCTTAGAATCACAGTAAAAGATATGCCTTGTGTTTGTACATTTTAAGTCTAGAGGTTTAGAATGTTAATTTTGAAAAGTACCTGCAAAACTTGCTTTTAACTAGCACAGAATGGAAGATATAAACCCCTAATTTTATATTACTGATATTAGGTAAGAATTGTGATATTAATATGATGGTATTAAATGCTAAGTCTTTCTTTGTGTAGGTGGATGAAGTCCTCTGTTTCTGTTAATGAAGTTCAAGTATCTGGTGTAGGTTGCTAAGAGTAAAGATGTATTAGTGGGAGACTTGGTCTGAAATGGAGGCTGCATCAAATGTTAATAAGCAAGTGGTGTTTGTTTGTAACATGTTGATCCAGCTACTTCCCAAACTGTTGCTATTAGGAATTTGACACTGGGAATTTTTACTTACTGTTTTAACATTCTTTTATTTGTGAGAGTATAAAATTCAGATATGTAAATAGGTCCTCTGAAGATTTCCATTTATAGTTGTTCTGTTTAAGCAAATACATATCTTAGTTTTAAGAATTTATTGGATTATAACCGTAATATGTTCAAGTCAGTCTACCTGATAGACCTGGTTTGCTTTTGTACATAAACATTTTTTTTTTGTTCTGGAAAAGAGCAAATACTGACTATATACAAGATTTGGTGAATTTGCTTGTCTTTGGTATGTAAGCTAATAATGAAGGAATGATTTTTACCTAGCATCATTCTTTCTTAATGTTTGCTCCTTGCCTCTGACTTCGCAGAAATGGAATATGCAGGTTACTAAACTTGTACTTTTGGGTTGCTTTCCTGAAGATGAAAAGAAGTAATGAAAACCATTAGTTTCTGATGAGCTGCCTGCTACTAGGCCATAGTCAAGATAGCAATTCGTAAGTTATATAGTTGTTTTTTAGTGGGAATTCTCTGCATTCCCCAATGGCCCTCCCTTAGAATTAATTCCTTAATCATGTTTTGGGACATGGCTGCCTGTTTATTGACAGTTTACGTTTGTTTTCCTGGCCCTTTCTACCTATTCAGTGTAAAGTATCTAGTAAGTCAAGTACCACTGAAGCTGTGCAGAACTTGGAAGAGAATGCTCTGCCTCTGTTTTGGCTGAGAGGAGATTTGATGCTGTAGTAACTTTGCTCTGAATAATAGGAATTTAATGGCACCCAACTTGCAGTGGTAACTGCATTTGTTTACAAAGTCAGTCTTTTATGCAATTTCATAGGCGTTTTCAGGGAAAAACCTCTTGCTGTACAGAGAGATCATTCCCTGTGTAGCTCTTCAGTAACGAAAAAAATTGTACCTGCAATGAAAGGCAGTTCTTAAATGCTTACATTTTGTCAGTAGTTTGTTGTAGTGTAATAATGAATCCTTTCTGGAAGTAAATGTAGCACTTAAGGAGAGGAACCGTTTCTTTATATTTAGTGTAAGATAATTACAGTCTTTCTATTTTCCCTTGAATTATAAAAGGGTCACCAGAAGGTGTTCCCTGCTGTAACTTCAGTATTAGAAGATTCTGTTTCCTTGAAGACCTTTAACAGACTTTTCCTAACTAATAATAATAAGACTACCCTAAAAAATATCTAAGTCCACTACCTGTTCCTTCATCCCGGTGATATTTGCTAGTAGTATAAGAATGTTTTTTATATCTGTGTTTTTCTTGTTCTACTCGTGCAGGTTTGCTTTCCTACTAAACTAGTGTCATTTTCCATTTGATAGCACTAGATTTATCATACAGAGAATTCATGTCTGGATTTTGTCATGAACCTGTATCACTTCAGTCTGTTAACAAAATTACTACCAGGGAACTTGTGGGTTACCAAAGTTTTCCTGAATATTTTATTGCTTTTCTGAAATCAGAGCTTTCTGCCTGCATTTGTACGTACAGGGAGTAATCTTAGAATTATACTGTGGGTTAAAATTTTTATTGACATTTTTGTCAGAAGTGTTGTTTCATGAAACAGTTTTTTGAAATTTATTAATCTGTAATAAGTGGAAAGTCTATGGCAATGGGTATTTAGGGAACAAAATTGCATCAATATATGAAGTGTGAGCTTCTAAAATTAATTGCTTATCCTGTAAACGTAAACAATTTCTAAATTATTCAAAGACATCTCTTGAATGTGATATTCACCTATTCTCCTCCTGTGGAAATTTTTAACAAAGAGTGAAATAGCCTGGAATTCTCTTACATGCACTTTTGCACCGCTTCTTTTCCTCTTGGGCAGTGTTTCCCTTTTTCTCCCTACTTTCAAGTTTGTGGAGAAAGATGTGAGTTCTAAGGCACAAATTGTACCTGCCTGCTGACTGGAAGTAGACTCATGAAATACTTTTCAAGAATAATCACAGAATGGGTCAGGTTGGAAGGGGCCACAGTGGGTGTCGTCCAAACTCTCTGCTCAAGCAGGGTCATCCTAGAGCACATGGCACGGGATTGTGGCCACATGGCTCTTGAGTATCTCTAGTGAGGGAGACTCCACAACTTCCCTGGGCAACCTGTTCCAGTGCTTGGTCACTCATGCAGTAAAGAAGTTCTTCCTCATATTCAGGTGGAATTTCCTGTGCCCTAGTTTCTGCCCATTGCTTCTTGACCTGTTGTTTGGCACTACTGAGAAGAACCTGGATCCATCCTCTGACACCCTCCTTTCAGATATTGATAGAAAGTGATGAGGGTCCCCCTTGGTATGTCCAGTTGGAAAGTCTGTCCTCCAGGTCACTGGAAAGGGAGATAACTTTTTGAGCAGATGACTTACAAGGGACTTCACTCTTTTTACCAGCTGGGTTAAGAGATGTCTGTTGTGGCCTTGATTTAGGATTACATTCATTCGGCAATGTTACATTGTGTTTGAAATTAATGGAAAATGAGGCCTAGACCTATGATTAGGCCCTGAAGGTCTTGGGGATAATCATCCCTTCCTTATTGTGACTGTTGTTACAAAGGAGAGTTGCAAAGGAACAGTCTGTCAAAGTTACTGTAATTTTTCTGTTACAATGTTAAAACATAACTTGTTTTGTTTCTACAGCAGAGGTATGATTAAAAAATGCTAATACCCTCCTTTTATCGTCATTCAAAAAAAGAGATGTAAAACAGTATTCAAGTGCTTCATGACAAGGAAAGGGCAGCCAGAAATATGAACAGTTGGTTTCCAGAGCTAAATTCTCTGTGTCTGAGGGGCAGCAGAAGTCTTCAAAAGGTTTTTCTTTTGGGTCTAAACTTTTATCATTACTTTTCTGATACAGGTCAACTAATTTCTCTGACCCGCTATATCTGTTTAGGTATGTCAGGCTTTCTGAAAGTACTTTCATGAAGCAGGTTTACAGTTCCATCCCAGTTACACAGATTAGGTCCTTTGCCTTGGTTTCCCAGATTTCTTAAATATTGCGGTTTTTTATGTCCTCCAGAGCAACAGTGTTTTTCTTTTCAGTATTTTTTTTTCTAGGTAGATTTATTACTGAGTTTGTTAGAGCAGGAGAGTTATCAATTTTCTATGTCTATCAGTAGTAAAAACAGGGAAAGGAATTATGATCTGTTCTGCTCATTTTTATGTTTCTAACATACCTGTTCACTCCCAAATGTGGAAAAACCACAATTTTTTTTTTTTCTATTAAGGTATAAAATAATGCACATTTGTGCATAAACTCTGCAATACAAGTTAGGTAATGTGCTCTACCTATTTTTTTCCTGCTGTGTTTATTTCATGTAATTATATTCTGGATGCTGGTGTGTTCATGTCAGCTGTGCCCCTTGAATAACATAGGGAGGAGTTCAGATGTCATCTGGTTAAGTCATTTGAGTAGATTCTTCATTCAGACACCTGCTGCTGATTAACACAGACTTAATTTTAAAAACTGCTTGTTTGAAAGAATGCTATTTCTGCTTGCTTTAATACGAGAAATAATATAATCCTCTTCAAATTCTAGTAGTGTAATGTTCATCTCTTACTGGCTAAACACTATCTATGGTAATGATTGCACTTTTTGTATAGTCCTTTTGAGAGTGTTTACTTAACTAGGGAAATAAAATGAGACACTTAGGCAATCAAACAATTGTAAAATAGATTTTGAATTTGTAAACATTATAGCTTTTGTGAAGAGGCTTATTTTCCTATAGTAAGGTGATTCCAGGAAAGACCAGTTGAATTTCATGTAGGTATTTAAGAACTACTTAATGGGAAGAGGGATGAATTGTCTTGTCACCTATTGTGCCTTAGATGCTTGAAAGCCCTGTTGCACAATACCATTGTTAAGCTGAGCTAAGCTTTGTTAAGCTGAGCTGGGCCAGCCTGAAATAAAACTGTGAATCTGTTTTTTTTAAAACCACAACACTATATATATTAATTCTTAGGTTAATCCTTGCTTGCCATCTTTGCTTCCACCCTGAGCTTTGGGCCAGCATTCCTTTATTTTAGTGAAGAACTTCTATGTGACAGAAATTAATTTGACTTGCCTTTTTTTGGGGGGGGGGAGTGTTACGAGCATCTCTTTTCAAAAACAATTTCCTGTTGAAAATTAAATAAGCATGAAATTAAAATTATACTTGTTGCATATTTGTACTGTAATAAATACACGTGGCATAGTATGTTCAGAACTGAAAATGTATTTTGTCTAATTCTAGTAATTCCTCAAGTTATGTAAGAGTTTACTGACCAATTGCTGCTTTTAATACTAAATATTTTCAAATTAGCTTGCTCATTTGTGGTGAAGAAATAACATGTCCAGGAAAAAAGGAGTAATTGTTCTTAAGACAGAAATATTCCAGAATTCTGTATAGGCAGATTAGTCAGTATCTAAATCTTAAGTTCTGTTTTATTGAGACATGGACATTGCTGTAGTCTTAGAAGAAAAGGAAGGTCTCTTTAGTTAACTAATATTAACAGCACTGAAGGAATGATCTGGTGTTGAAGTGGAGGTTGGTTCTTCTGTTGTGTTTGATGTATCTTGAGATACAAATTTGAGATAATCTGACTTATAGTTACTATTTTTAAGACACATTTAAGAAGGGAGATACACAATGCCTTTTTTTCTTGCTTTATTTTGGTGTTGTTAGACATTGATTCTGCCACAGCCTTCTTATAAAGGATATAAGTGTGTTACCTGTGTGACTAACCTTTTGCAGGATTGCAATAATGTTTCATAGCAGACTCCCTTTTTTTAGTACTTCTACACCACCATGTGCTTGTCAAATTGCTGATTCTGAATGGTGCATACTCAGTTGAGATGAAGGAAACTTAAGATGGGATGAAGGTCACAAGCATTTGTCACTGTGTGGCACTACCTATGTTCATAGAAGCCTGTAGCTTCGCCTTTCTTATTCTAAGCCTAGTAATGGAAATATTCAATGCTAGTTCATTTGTGTTACTGCTTTCACAGAGTCTTCTGTTTAAACTGAAGCTATCCTCAGAACATCAAAAGAAAATTGAGAGTTGCTAAACAACCTGGCCTTGTTCTTAATTAACCTTATTTTTGCTCAGTGGATTTCGTCAGGGAGATTAAGTTGTCATATCTTTTAATTGTTTGGAGCTTCTGAATGGGAGTACTAATTTGGTGCTGTGGATACATAGAAAAAGGGGAAGTAGTCTCAGCTGTGTTTGGGCAACTGCTTTTTTTTCTCCTTTGTAAGCAGAAATTGTTTTGCATGACCCCTGATTTTAATCAAACTACAGTTTGTGATGACTGGGTTATGGTGTCAGTCTTTCACGGTTTTACTCTGCTGTTCGTAATCTTAAAATATTGAAATACACACTTTTTATAAAGTGTCATCATTTGAGTAACTCCCATCTGAGGTGTGTGTTTATAAACATCGGTGGTTCTTCCAGTGTTTTATGTTCTTTGGGAAGCTTGTTGGATGAAAAGTAAAATTTATGATGCTTGCCCCTTCCCCCTCCTGCAATGTTAAAGGAATTGTTTATCATTTTAGTATCCCTTGAGCCTAGTATTCATGAAGCATTTGAGTATGTGCCTGTTGCCCCAGATGACTAATAATTTTTTAGAAATGTCTTGAGTTCTCTTGTTCTTCTTGGCTTTTGAGAGGAAAAAACTTCTAAATTTGGAATTACCTAATGACAATTAATGTGAATCAGTGATTACAGAAATAGAGATTCAATCTTCTGCATGATCTTAGTTAATCAGTTTTTGGAAGTGTTGTTGCCGGAGGTAGGAGAGTGGGTTGTGCTGTTAGACTTCATCATTGAGCTTGTCTCTTTTAGTACTGTATTACATTCTGTTCATGGGAGGGTCATTTGGGTTTCATGGTATGTTGCTGAGGAGTGCTTGGTAGGGGGAAATTCAGTCTATTGCCCATTTGCTGTGCTGATCCATGTGGAGTTCAGATAACATGGTTATTAGTTTATGGTAAAGATTCTAGCTGTCAGTTTGACACATCTCTTTTTGCATGTTGTAATAATTAAAAAGTCTCTATATGAAGCTGTTACTTGAGATCAGAAGAACCTCTTTTGAGCAGTCTCTGACATCATATTAGAGATATAAATATTTTATGAGCAATAGTCCAGAATGATGGCAGTTTGGCTTTATTCTCAACCTACCTATTTTCTTTTTAGAGCAATGTCCCACTCCTTAGTACAAATATGATAATGTTAATTAGTGTTACAAGTTTAAAAATACTTTAAACTGCCATTAGAGATGTTGAACAGGGAGTTTATTTTTTTTATTGTACACACTGAAATATTCTGGTGTCATGAGCCAGAGAGTTAGGAATATGACTTTTGCTGAAATTCATGCTACTTGCTCATATTTTCCATGGGTAAAACTTCTTAAGCTGCTTTTTTCAAGTCAATTGATCTCAAATGAAGTAGGTGTCTTAGTAGATGTTCAGCAGCGTTGATGATGTTGTCGTTTCTTTATTTTATTAGGTGACCTGAACCTAAGGTTTCCTAAAGGGAGAAAATTGCAGATGTTAATCTGAAGAACTTGTCTACTCACAGTTTATAATTTCACATAAATCCATTTTGTAGATTGTAATTTGTTTAATCTACTTTAGTAACATTTGAGTCTTATCAGAAATGTTTAGAAGCTGGCTGGAATTTGCCTTAATTTATGAGAAACAGGCATATTCTTTCCAGTGATCCTGTTTACCCTACTTCCGAAGTAAAGAATAAACATCTTTATGGCTGATGGTAGAACTATTCATGCAGTCTTTGTTTATTGTTTTTTCAATAGTGGAGGTATCAAGGAAACTGACAATACACTGGTCTTCTTTGAAGAAGAAAGTTGGTAGGAATTCTGTCTAGAGTGTGCTGGAAATCCATTTTTCATCCCTTAGGCTTTTTTCTTCTCTATGATTTGTGACATATGAGTACTGGATCGTACTGAAACTCACTGCATTCAGTGGACCTTGTTAGTGAACCTGATGATTTTGGAAGTCGTGTCTTAAGCTGAAAAGTGATTTCTCATTGCTACTGGGAGGTGGACTGAGGGGAGAAAGAAAACAACCCCAAAATTATTTAATTATTAAGCTGTAGATGTAACAAAGAAAGAAGCAAATGAGAGGATGGTTGGACAAAAATTAAGTTCATCGGCTCTATCAGTAAGGACAACTCAAGCTGTATTACTCATTTAGGCTGAAGTACAGCCCTGGGAAAACAGTCTGCCTGCTAGCTGCTGGGGTAGTAAATCCCTGGATTGTTATTTGAGAACTCAAAGTTTGAATTTTGTTTGAGGCATTTTCTTACCTTTTGCTTTCCGTTTTGATGGGCAGGAATAACTTGCTGTTCTTTCTAGAGCAGTTTGGTCTGTTTGCCCTAAAATTAAGCTTCAGTTCCTGAAACAAATTGAGTAGAACTAATTAAAAATAAAAATGTAAGCAGAAAAGAGAAAAAAAAAATTACTCTGCGTTATGCAATGTGTAAGATTTAACGTTACCTTTTTCATTTTAATAATCAGTAATGCCTTGGCATTTGGTAAGTATTGCATTAGTAAAACAATACGAGTCCTTGACTTTCATTAGTTTACTACTCCTTCTCAAGGTGTAATTTTCTTACTACCATTTTAGCAGAAATGTTCTATTATGAATAAAACTATATGTTTAGTATCATTTTCATCTGTTAATAGTCATTTGTGTCACTCCAGGTATGTATGAGTCGTGGTGTGTTTATAGTAATGCTTTTGGCTGGTGCCCGTGAAATTCTGTGCGAATGGTAACTTGGAGAAAAAGAACTTCTTTACATTGGGATGATTATCGTGTGAATTGGATGTTGCAGAATAGTACAGACTTTGCTGTCCTGGATTGGCAATGTGGTAGGAGAGAAGGTTAGGGAATGAAATAAGGCTTTGTAAGTTTTTTTGCTCAATAGAGCTACTTGTTGACTGGTATAAAACATTTATTTGGCAGGGGGGCATAATGAGTATGTAGTTGGGCAGTACAGTGATCAGGCTAGATTTTCTTTCTCTTGGCGGAGCATTGTGCATTCAGCTTAGTAGGTTATGAATTTCTGGAAAATGTTACTACACAGTTGGTGTATTCTCTGAGGCCACTGCTCTGCTAGGAAAACTGCAAGTTTTTATGCTTTTGGTTGTGTATGGAAGGCAGCCATGTTTATTTCAATACAGCAGGCCACATAAAAATGCTGTGAAGAAAAATTGTTTTGTCTTATTACTTTTACATTTGGCAAATCCAAATGGTCCTGATAGGCTGTTCTGTTACTGCTGGCATGTTGGGTATTGTGTTCTTATTGCGTTGGTTTATTTCCTCCCATATGCAGTACTTTAGAAAGTGTTCTGCACAAAGATTTGCATTGAAGTAACAAAGCCACTTGAAATACACTTTAGGCATTTTATTTTAGGCTTATCCTAGATAAATTTCTATCATTTTCACTGTTTGAGGAATTCTTCTTAATTAGTTTTCCCCATAAAATACCACCACCATGAACTATCTTGCTGTTTGCTCTAACAACTAATTAGTATCTGTCACTTGGGTAGTATTTGTTCTTTTGAGGAAGTTCGAGTTCAGATGTTGTCTGTATTTCAGTGAATTTGATTGCATGTTAGCTGAGAGGTGGAACTTGGAGTCATAGAGCAGTATGTACAAGGTGTCACAAATGTTATGACCTTCCTTGCTTTTCTACTGCCCAGTGTTGCTTTCCACATGGCACAGAAATGGTGACTCCTAGAGCCCTTCCTGAATCCCAGTTCCCTCTGGACGGACTAAAGGGGCAGATCGTCTTTTGAGTTCCAGCTGGTTAGCATTTGTAAATTTCCTTTATTTTGTATCTATACTGACACTTTTTTTTATGGACAAAATGAGTTAGGATGTTAACAAGGTATTTTCCTGGCTGAAAAGAAAACATAAATTCAGTATCAGTGGTGAACTGTGTAAAGTTAACTGTCCTGTGGTGTAACAGTATATATACTGCAACAGTAATGTCTCTCTGTATTTCAGTTGGAGATTTTATGATTATGATACTGTATAATGTTATGAGCCAAAAAGAGTAAATTAGGCTAAGATATTTGGATGCCAGAGGCTGGTGGGGAATGCATGTAGGTCATGTATTTGATTATTCTAATCAAGCGGCAAGAAAATTTATTTTAGGTGGTTGCAGGTCGATGCTGTAGTTGCCAGTATAGGTTTTGGAAAGGAAAGGGTTTTGGCTTGGTCTTGAAAGATGGTGGGGGAGAAGGGATGAAAAACAGGTGCTTTATTAGAGCAGTCTGATCCTTAGTTAACTCAGAATTTGAACTTTTTATAATTTCAGAAGTGAAGTGGTGTTAATGGAGATGCTAATTAAATGTGATAATTGCTAGAGAAAGTTGACTTTATTGCAAAACGGAGTATTCTTATTTCATCCTATGTTAAATCTGTTTTTCAAGTCTAGCTTAGTGTTGAGCCCTTGCTGCAGTTCAGTGTCTTGGATTCAGCAGTTAGGATATGGAAACAGCTTAAAAAACATTAAAATAAGTCTTAGTGTGACAGAATCTCAAATCTGTAGTAGTCATTAAGCCATTTTGAATTTGTTCCCAGACCCTTGCTCTGTGCTCTGTGGTGATTTTCATGCATTAGTAAGGAAGATGTGATTTTTTTTTGAAAGACTAGGACATAGCTGTGATATTTTAACCTTTACTCTGACCTGCCCTATGACTTGTTCATCACTAGGGAAGACTTACTCTTGCAGTTGCAGCACTACAGTTTTATATAACTGTAGTGCTGATGCCCTTGTTGGCCATCTTCCAGTTAGGAGTAGCTCTTTCCAGCTTTAACTGCTTTCAAAGCAGTTAAATGATTAAGCTGAGGAAACTCACCATGATTGTGCAGTAAACATTTCCATGGGGAGTTCTGAAAGTGAACTGGAGTATTTATAACACAATATGAATTTCCCTATGGTAGGTATATATTAGCAATTGCTATATCTGCAAATAAGCTAATGAGTGTAAAAACAAGCCTTTATTCCTCTTTCCTGAAGAAAGTGGAACTAGTAGGGAAGGTCTAACTGTAAGAGGAAAAGGTGACAAGTGCCATGAGGAACTGTCTCAAGGGACAGTAGAATGCTATCTACCTTATCAGGCCTGTTTCTGGGGTATGGACTAGTCTTAGTGATCCTGTTCTCATGATCTGCTTTGCCAGGCGTGCAGCTGGGAGATGCAAAGATGATTGCAAGTCGCAGCCACCTTAAAATGGGGTTAGGCTTTGCTAATGGTGAAGCCTAGCATTCAAGTTAGGGGAACGCCCCTTGTTTTTAGAGATAGACCCCTGCTTTTTCTGGCCTTTTAAACATCTTCGACAACTTTCCCAGACAATCTGAGCTGGCACTTGGCTGGCTTGTCAGATTCCTAGATGACTTCTGTGCATGGATTTAACCACATACTAAAACCTTGCTGCCTCAGCATAAAAGCGTCATTTGGTAATATGGTTGTCATGTTTACATACAGTGTTTAAGCCCTTGACTTGTATGAAGTGCCTAAAACTCTTGTTCTCCAGAGCATCATCTGCTTTGGTCTTGGAAGCTTACCAACAGCAAACATCAGTTCAGCAGTCCTTTTGTATGTTCATTCCCGAAGTTTGGGTACAGATCCAAACCTAAAGTGGTATAATGTGTAAAATAGAATGGGTGTATGGGTGATGAACCTGCACCTGTAATTACCCTGTGTAACTGTCCCGGGCACCATTGGTATGTATTTATGGCTGGCCCTATTACTGCTCTTGTCACTTGTCCTCGTGACCCGAGGCAGTTGGCATTGCTGGAGCAGCCATGATCAGTTTTAATGCAGCTGAGGCCTGCTCAGGTGGGACAGGATTCCTCATGGATGGAGCCTGTGGGTGGGCAGTCTGAGAGGACTGCAGCTCAGCGCTGAGTGGCCCGGGGGCCCCTTCTGAAGAAACTGCTGCATAGTCTCCTATCGGGGCCAGCTGTAGGTGGGTGTGACTTGCTGCAGCTGCTCTGATACTCCTCCAGAGTGCTCGGTGACTCGATAATGGGGCTGGGCACAGTGTGAAATGGGGCCATGCTGCTGAGCTGATAGACCATGCATGGTTTGAATGTCTGCATGGTGAATTTGAGGCGTTTGTTTATGGGTTGGATAGAATGGGCTTTACTATATTTTATTCCTATAATAGGTATGTTGTTGGCCCTTCCTCATGTTTGGAAAATGTTAGATTAGATTCACTGTGGCGGTGTATTTAGGCCACTACAGTATTTAAAAATCACCATGTACATGTTGAGTATGCTGAAAAAATGCAGTGTTACTGCATCCATGGTACAAGATTACAGTAAATTAGATGCATTGGTGCTTTCTGATGTTTTGAAGGGACAGTTCAAACAAAGCCATCTGATAAATTTTCATCTCATTTTTTCCTTGAAAAAGGGAGATAATTTTACCTTGTAGCAGAATGCAATTCAACCTACAAAATATAGGTTGAACAACCTACAAAAATCCATTAAGAAATTTTAATGATTTTTATCTCAGTAGAAGGATATAGTAATAGCTAATAGAAAAATATTAAGCAACTATTTCACTGCATAATCAGTGTCTAAAAAAAATTGAGACTGTTGGTGTGACTGAGGAGTACAGCCTTGTAATTAAGATATACTACTTATATCTAGAGGAATCAAATGCATCTATAAATGTTTTTTGGTTGTTGTTAGGCATGTGCATCACAAGTGTGTGATGGTTGTAAGTATTGCTTTGACAACCCTAATTTACCCCCATGATAAGTCATTCTGCCTTGCTCTCAGCTTGCAGGATACTTTTGGTGTAGGACTATGGTCTAGCTTTTGAAAGACTGTATTTGAGTATGAGACTTAATTCTATTTTCCTTATTTTTTTCCCCCTATATCTTTGTGGAGAATATCATACAGTTTTAGCCAAAACAGTGTCGGGAAAAGTTTTGAGATAGTGCTGTTTCAGGTTGCAGTAACTCATGTGTGTGCACTTTGACCTTTAACCTTCATAGGGTACTAAAGAGTTTGGTGATGGTGTACCTCGTTGCTTTTGTGATGGACTGTTTTTCTAACTGCAGGGTTAAAGGTGAGGAGAAAGAAGTTTGAAATAGTAATTCTGTCAGCGCTTGTGTAGTTAGAAGACTCACAAGACAGAATTTGCATTATAATAGCTCTCATTCTGTACCATACCACGTCATTTAGTCGTGTTCCGTGTGTGTAGCTCTCAGAAGACTTTAAAACAAATTTTATTTTTTTATGGCTCCATTCACTCCCACCTATCAGTCCTTTACTGTAATTGCCCATAAGATAAAGTCTTCGCCATTTTCAAATCACTTTAACTTCGTATTTAGATTGCTATACAGCTTGTGAAGCTAGTGGTAGTTGATGAAGTACCCCTGGGTATTTAGAAATTTCTCAGTATGGAAAGGGCAAATAAAGGCTGGGATAGTGTTATATTTGGAATATCTAGGTTTTTCCCTGAAATGTATAAGAAAATGATTTTTCCAAGTTTGGTGGGATTTATGAGAACCTTTAAAACTTAGGGAAAAATCACATAAAGAACAGTGGAAGAGTTTTTACTTGCTTAGAAATTTTAGAGAAATGGGAGGCCTTAAGAGCAGGAAATTCAAAGGAAGATTGCAGAGTTGAATGGATGTCTGTGTTTAATTAATTGTATATGGAACTGTTCAGGTGACTTGAGCTTAGGCACAAATACAGATCTAAAAGGTGTTGAGAATTATCTCCTTTCTCATTTCAGCTGTTCAGGTGTTTTCACATTAGGAAAACCAAGTTGCTTTGAAGAGTAATTGGTAGGAAGGCCAGAAGCAGGTGATGGTTTGGGAAATGCTGCCTTTGGTATTCTAGATGTCAGTACCTTTATTGCCGAGACTGAGGTGCAGGAAAATATATAGTCTGATCTATGTGCATAAACAGAAATAGTTACCTAGAACTAATTGCAAGTAGTTTCAAAAGAAAATAGCAGTTTTAAGGAAACAGCGTTGCTTCATTGAAGTTAAAAACTGATTTTATGCATCTGTGTAGGCTGTTGATAAGTGTATTTAAATTTCCTGATCTAATGTTGAGGAGAAAGGGCCCGTTACTTTCTGAATTGGCATGTTAGGACTCATCAAAGCATCAGAATTATAAAGGCAATTTGTTTCCTAGTAATGGAATAAAGTTTGAGAGTTAGACCAGTGAAGGAACATACTGCATTACTATAACTAGAAAATCAAAGTCAGTTTTATGCTATGTGAAAAAGAAATGTGCATGTGATCTCTTGAAATACGTCTGCATCTGAACTATGCTCTGGTCCAGGCTATGGACAGCTTGCCTTCTCTGCTTCCCTCTTCTTTCCTTTTCCACCTCCTTAGAATGCAGATGGTTGATTTCTTTGAAAGCATACATGGTAAACGGTCTTTCTCTCTTCTTTCAGGGACCAGTTACTCTCCACAAGAAAATTCACACAACCACAGTGCTCTGCATAGTTCAAATTCACATTCTTCTAATCCCAGCAATAATCCAAGCAAAACTTCTGATGCAGTGAGTATTTTGTGATTGGTTTTCATCTATGTGTTGCCCCATTCATACACAGTATATTTTCATAATTTTGTCTAAGATGGGCATCATTTACATGATGTGCTTAATTGAATTTTCCAACATCAGTCTTTATTTTATAAACACTCTCTAAACCCAAGCTGCAGTTGCTATATGTTATAAAACTATCCTAATTGGTAATTATTAGACCTTTGAGTTACCTGTCACTAATTTTAAAATATTAGATTATTTTAATGACGTAGATATAGAAATATTTTCCATGAACTTTGTGGTAAATCTAGAGCAGACAGTATGATTTTACTTATTTGAAATACAGTGCATATTGTGAATTTTAGTCACTTTAGTATCAAAGTTGTAGTTAGAGTGGTGTTTGTTAAAAATTGCCCTAAAACAAAATTGGTAAATTTGTGATGTGTAGAAAAATTTTGGAAAGATAATAATTTTGAGGGTGTTGTAAGGTGAAGGAAACTATTGTTCTCAGTATTGACATTACTGTATCCCACCAAACATACTGTTAGATTTTGTTAAAGGGGTTGATGGGAATAAACCAGAGGAAGCTATTGCACAATGCAACGGCAGTGTAGTGGTCACATCTTCAAGCTATCAATGAAATGGGCATTTAGAGATGGTGGAAAGCAGTGATATGGGTACATACAAAGATGCCATGCAGTTTTAAAAATGATGAAAGCTGTTAAATTTGTACATTAAAACTCTCAAGTAGTCTTTTGTCCAACATTGTTTGTATTTTAAAGGCTTATGATTCTGCCGATGATTGGTCTGAACACATCAGCTCTTCAGGCAAAAAATACTACTACAACTGCCGAACAGAAGTTTCACAATGGGAAAAACCAAAAGAGTGGCTGGAAAGGTATATGTTTCTGTTTGTTTTAATTGTATAAAGAACAAATATTCTTAAGCACATTTAAGAGCAGTTGAGCTTATCTAATAGATTACTGCTATAAAAGATTGTGGTCTAAGACTGCTGTGTTTCTGCCCTTTCCATGACCTCTGGCACCTGTTTTATGCCTTGACAGTCCAGAGCCAGAGAATGAAGTATGGTTGGTTTGCTTGGGATTGGTTTTGGTTTCTTTTTTGTGTGTGTGGGGTGGGGGGGTGTTTGTGAGTGTTGCTTTTTATGTTTTCTTTTGGGGTAGTTGTGTGATTGTTTGTTTTGACAAGATTAGTGAGCTGAACTAGTATTTGTGGACTTCAACAAACACAGCTGTAAGGAAGCAGTGGCTGGAGTTTGCTAACCCCACCGGTAGCAGAAAGCTTTTAACAGTTTAATTCATCTCATGTAACTTATAGAAACTGTTATATTATTAGAGAATGTAAGTTCTTACCTAACTTTTCTTCTTTTCTTCAGAGAGCAGAGACAAAAAGAAGCAAGCAAAATGTCAGTTAACAGTTTTCCAAAAGATAGGGATTACAGAAGAGAGGTGATGCAGGCGACAGCTGCCAGTGGGTTTGCCAGTGGAAGTATGTGGTTTTTTTTCAACAATGTATTCTTGCCTTGTTAGCATTACTGTTTCCTTTTCCAAATTTTAAAAATTTTTAAAATCCCTTTCCATAGCTGTTTTTCTCACCTTTTTATATATAAAAGCCAAAGAGGATAGCACCGTTAACTCTCCCAAATGTTGTTTCTTGAAATAACTTTAATAGTGCAACACTTGCTTAATGCTTTTCATGGTGCTCCTCCTTTTTGTGGCTTTTACTGCCAGATTTAATTATCTTCATGGGTAGTTGCTTAAACAAGTTGCATTGGTTGCACAACTGCAACCCATCTGTAGTTTAGTTAGACTGTCGTGATCATTGAGACCTGCTAATGTCATATTCTGAGCTTGAAAATAAAGATTTCACATCTAAAAATAATAACCTAATTTAATGCATTTTGATATTAGGGTTTTCAGAGGCTTGTGTATGTTATTGAGAGCTTATTTTTACCACACCAATACTCTTAATCTTTCCTGGACTATAAATTTCTGTAACTTAGAGGCTTTTGTCTTGATACCTGGCTTTAATCTGTGTTAATTTTTGTCTGGAAAATAGTTGTATTGTGAGATTCTGTCTGTATTCTGATGTCGTTTGAGTAAATTTCTAGCATAGTTCTCAGGATAGTTTAAAACGAGAAGCCAAGGTATTAATCTTCACCCACAGTTTTGGGACTTGACAAGGTAGAGATGTATAAAGGGCTGTTTTTCTCTGTTTTTCTCTCTACTGAAACTTACTGCATATGCTAAAATATACTGGATGCTACAAAAAGATAGCAGACATGCATAATGCAGTATTTGTTTTGTGACAGGTGAAAATGTAAGAATCTATAAAAAGAATTACTCTGTATTTGCTTGGAGTGTTCATTAAGTAACATATTTTAAAGTCTATGATTGTGTGACCAATGCAGATTAGTCACTCATTTAATATATATAAATACTTTGAATTAACTGTAAGTAAATTTTTTGTAGTAGTACTCAAGTGACATGAAGAGGAATTCTTTGAAAGCTAGAATGTGAAAATATTCAATTATACTTGATGTTCAGAGTTTTTGATGAACAAAAGAAAAATGGCACAAATTATCTCTTCACACTAAATACAAGATAGAAATAATAGATTTTGATTCAGATTTTTTTAGGAGACTTCAAAAGTTAACTTGACTGTAGCATTCATTATAAAGCAGCCTTTCGTCAAAACATAGTGCTTAAGCAGAACTCTAAATCAAGCAAAGGTCAGAGAAAATGCATTCTGTCAGTGAGTAGAATTAAATGTTGCCTTTTTTGATGCTGATCTACTCGAGGCTTTTTTTAATTGTAAGAAGTTCAATCAGCTCTAGTTGTTGGTGTGCAGCTGTATTAATCAAAGTCACTGCCATCTTAGACTTGTTTCTGATTTAATCTCTTTTTTCTTATTGCAACGTTACTTGGGGAATCCTGAAAAAAGTGGAAGACAAGCATTCCAGTGACACCAGCAGTATGCTCCCACAGAATATTTTATCTCAAACAAGCAGGCACAATGACAGAGACTACAGACTGCCAAGAGCAGAGACTCACAGTAGTTCTACTCCAGTACAGCATCCCATCAAACCAGTGGTTCATCCAACTGCTACCCCAAGCACTGTTCCTCCTAGTCCATTTTCTCTACAATCTGATCACCAGCCAAAGAAATCCTTTGATGCTAATGGAGCATCTACTTTATCAAAACTGTCTACATCCACATCTTCCATCCCTGCACAGAAAACAGAGAGAAAAGGTATGTCTAATGAAATTCTCTCTAGTATTCAAGATAATGCATTGCATTACATTGCTTGTTCAAAGTATGTTAGTACTAGAATTTAAAGATATTTTTCCTGTTTGACTGTGTGTGCTTAGAACCTGATTGCCATTTTGATGTGTTTATTTTCCCCGAAACCACATTTGCTATATCTTATACAACTTCAAATTGACACTGTGCTATTTGCTATTTACTGGCTTTTTCTGCAAATTAACATTTCAAATGATAATTTGAAATATGTATTTTAGTAGAACATATTTGAATTTTTGTTGTCTCTCTTGTTTTGGATCTTTGCCATTTATTTGAGTTGTTATGTAGTTACACAATTTGAAAGTCATTTTGGACCATTATGTTTTATGAACTGCTGTTACTGTTTGGAATGCCAGTGTGAAACCTTTCAATCAACACAAGCACAATTCTTACAGAAAGCGAGGGTTTTCTACATGTTTGTAAGAGCTAATCTGTTTTAATCTGTATCTTGAGAAATACTGGATTTTCAGTTCTAAATCTACTGATAGTTTGTGTTTCTGTTATCTGATAATACTTGTTAGACACAGTTTGAGTTGAGTGAAGATGGGCATTTTATTGTGCATTGTTTGTGACCTTTCAAAAGTCCAAATTTTAGTTGGATTTACTTCTTATTAGGGAAGAAGAGCTTAAGAAGATGGTGAGAATGAGATGTGTGTCATTAGTGATAGTGTGTGATACTTTGGTGTAGTCGAGTTTTAGAGAGGGATATTGTGTAAGAAAATTCTATTTTGAGGGCTTTGGGAAGGGGGGGAAAGTAATTTTTGATAATCATGCTGGGTTTTAATTTAAAATATTCTATAATTAATATGTAATTGAATCCTTTTTTTTGAAGATGGTTTGTTGCCATGTTCAAACTTGCAACTTGGTCTAGTTAAATAGTGTAGTTTAAAAAAGAAGACCAAAACAGACTCTGGTCTGACACTGGTCTAGTGCTCTGTGTTTGTTTCTGTGTCTTCCACTTTTGTTTATTAAAGAATTCCAGCTTTTACACAGGCTTAAGTACACCTGGCCACCCAAAATATTCAAACAGTAGCATACATTGACATACTGCAATGTAAGACAGCTGTGCATGTAAAGAAATTTTGTAATGTGTTTTCTTGACACTTCATGCGATTTTTACATAACCTGGGTCATGAATACTGACTGTGAACTACAGAGGAAAAGGTTATTTTCAGCAAGCCTTTTCCCATTCAACACAGTAAACCACGAAGTAAGGTGTAATAGTTCATGAATGGTTCTTGTACTAAATGCAAGTTACCTGCTTTAGTTGAGTCTCTGTTTTCTCATTACAGTTTGATGCACTTGTAGATGTTACAGTGCAAAACATCCATGTCAGGTGTTCTTTCCTTTAGTGTATCTGCTCTATTTCCATTTCTATATTTAAAATACATTTTTAAATCCTCTTATTATTCAATTCTGGCATGTTCTTGATTCCTGTTTTGTGTGTGATCAGATTTTATACTGAATATTCTTACACTGCTTTACTGCACATCTTACGTATAACATAAATTTGAGAACATACAGCTGGGTATAATAGTGAAAACGATCACACAGGGCAGTCGTGACACTGTAAATCTTGATTTAGAATCCGTATTACCATGGATGGTTCCATATTAAGTAATTCACTGAATTTCTGTATTCTTAGATAAGTATTTTTTAAATTTTACATGGATTAAATGGATAGATTCTCTGTAATAATCATACCTCATTGATCTGTTTCATGGCGCTTCATTGTGAGCAAATATTGTACTTACTGAGCTTCAGAAAAGAGTTGATTACAGAAAGGTAGTATGTAATTGAAGAATTAGAATAGGTGCATGTTGGACTTGAAGTTCTTATTCTAGAAAATGTGAGTTTTTACATGTTGCTTTACCTCTTGTACAGAAACAGAAGAATTCAGTGCAGGTTCTGTCATGATAAAAGATCATCAAAGAGTACATTCAGTTGACTTTTTTGGGGGAATGTCAGCCTGTCTTTTTAAGGAAATTAAACCAGTAAATTTTCTGTAGCATTTTGCATATTTAAATTTAAAAGAAGGGAAGAAGCAGTGTTTTGGATGATTTGTTTCTGTTACTCATTCTCTCAGAGGTGACTGTGAACCTGCAGTACTAGAGTTACACAGTTTATAAAGTATTTTTTTGTAGCTGTTAAACAAATTGAAAATACAATATCCTGAGACACTTGGTTCAAACAATCTTCTAAAAGTGTCGTTGCAGAACTGAAAAATAGTTTGAGATGTCTATGCTTATACTAGTAAAGCAAATAGCCTTTGATCTTTTTTTCTGTTCACTGACTGTGCCATTCCCCTCTCTTTCAAAAAAGAGGTAAAGCTCTATTTTTTTGCCTATAAAAATAGGTTGGTCCAAATGACTGAATAATATGTGCAATAGTCCTTCCTTGAATGAATTCTTGCTTCTTGTGAATGTGTTGCTGGCTGCCTTACACCAGCATATTTGTACCACTGTTTTAATAGTTCTGATTTTCAGTGTGTATTTTTTAATGCAGTAATAGTTTTGAACAGCAGAACAACAAAAAAACCACAAAACCCAACAACAATGCTTTTTTCAGCTCAATCTCTTTTGCTGCAGGGGTATGTTGTAGTCCCACAAGGAGATTGAATAAAATCCCTGGCTGAACTATAGCTCAGCTGTTAGCAGTAGTCCTCTGCCCTCAATGGCTGGCAGTAGTGGAGAGTTCCTGGGGAACTATTTGACCTCTACCCTTTGGTTTGAATGTTCCAGTCAGAATCTGCTGCTTCTGTTTGTGCTCACTGTGAGTGCTTTATGCAGGTAAAGTGTGGGGTTGCTTTTCCTACTTTTTGGCTGCTTTATCTGTAGGGCACATCACATTTTCCTATTTCTAATTCAGAATGAAATGTTGTATTGTCCTTATCTTAACAGTGTGTCTGTCTGTAGGATACTGCTTCTCACACCTTTCTTCAAAGTCCCATCAGGCAGCACTTCTGTTTCTACTGCAGCAGTACTCTAAAATTTTTATGAGAACACAGCAAACTGGCCAGTGCAATGCTGGGTGGGTTGTGACTCGGGTGCTTCTTTTCCTTTTCTCACCCCTGTGGTTTTCTTACTTGTAACACTGGCTAGTCTTTAGCAGTCAGTTATTAACCGTGCTTCTGGTATTGTTGCATCTTCTTTGGCTGAGTTTTGTAGTTTTAAGCTTATTACTCAATTCATGTGTTGGTTAGAAAAACATGTGAGACTGTTAGAAGTTCCTTCCAGTACTTTATACTTGTTTGCTGAACATTGCTGTTACATTTATTTTGACAGCAGAGGTAAAATTTAAAAAAAAAATTCATTTTTAAGACTGGAGTAATCCAAATGAGAAAAATAGGGAATTTTTTGTATTTTAGATAATTGGAGTACTTTTGAGAACCTAGTTGCTGATGTTACCATAATTTCATTTGGTCAAATATATTTGCAGAGTGCATTTCTTTTGAATATTTATGTGTTTTTGTTTTGGCTTAAGGTTCTCAATAGATCAGAACTGAACTGTGTAGAACAGATAAATGTGCATGCCAGTGCTCAGAGAACTTAGGTTGTGGACTTTACACTCCAGGTGCTTCAGCACAGAAGATGTGTTATGATTCTAATCACCAGCAGAAAATAAAGCAAATCTCTTAGCTGTTCGGACTGGTAGCTTTTTAATCAGTGAAGCAGAGATCAGGTTTGTAGGGCAATAAGATATGAATTCCTGAAAATTTTATAATACAGTTTTCCTCCCACAGAGAGCACACTGTGTGAGCACATGTGCATAATAGTTGCTAGCAGTGCAAAGATAACAGCTCAGGCTCAAAATAGAGTGGTTGGGTAATATTGTAGTGTTGAATCCAAAGGACTTTAAATGCATTTGTTTTGTTTTAAATGGGATAGAAATTACATCAGTAGTAAAAGCTATTGGAACATTCAGAGGGTCGTTTTAATAATTTAGGATTTATCTTGTTAACAGTAGTGGGTAATTTCCATGTCATGAAAAAAAGTCTTTATTGAAATAGATCAGAATAAGAGCAAGCTAATATTATAGCATTAATTTAAAGCTGGTCATGCAGGGAGTACTAGTATGTTAGCTGTCAGAAGGGACACAGGCTGTGAAGGGAAATCCTTCCTCCACAAAGAAGCATTTTGCAGTTTTGCTTCCTTTTTCCCCATCCACTTCTCTGTCACACTGACGTGCCTGATGAGCTTGGTGCACCTGGTCAAGAGGAGAGTAAGCAAGTTAGAGGTGCTCACAGGACTGCAGCAGACGGAGCAGGGTGGCAGAGGCACAGCAGAGCTGTGGGACTGTAGGTGTCAAACCTCTTCATTGAAACAGGGTAGCTGAATAGCCAAAAATCTTGGTTTTCTACCACCCTTGCATTCAAGCTTGTAGGCTCATGGTTGGCTTTCAGAATGTCAGTCCTGGTGGATCGCCTGCCTATTTGCTTAGGAGCAAGGATTCCTGTCACAAGGGGCAGAGATTGGTCGTGGCACGATTCAGTAGCATGTTTATATACTGTCTCAAACTAAGAAGCTACAGGTGCTTAGAAAAAACTGAAGAACTTTGTGGCACAACTGCTGAAAATGATCTCTTTATTTTTTTCTGAAAGCATTGGCTTAGCCATGTTATTAAAAAATTCCCACTGCTTGGAAGTGTCACACAGGATGTTTCCAGTCTTGCTAGACCTGGTGTTTCTACTTCAGCAGAAACTTAGCAAACCTGTTTGCAAAACTTAGGATGAACATGCACCTTGTGTCATACAGGTTCTTGTCATATGAAGTCCTGACTGATAACTTGGATTTCTTTCCTTTTTGTCCAAAAGATCTGATTGTGGGTCACACTCCCAGCAGATGAGGTTGTGAATAGAAAGCTCTTCCCTAATAGTTGTGGTTTTCAAAAACGATTTTCGTTAGAAAGAGGGTTTTTTCTGCTCCATTTTGATGTTAAACCAGTTAATAGTTCTTCACATTAAGTTAATCTCCACATCTAATGGTGTTTCTTGTTGCCATCTGATTAATTTTCCTGTTTTTTGTTTTTGTTTTTGTTGGGGTTTTTTTTTGTTTGTTTGTTTGTTTTTGTGGGGTTTTTTTGTTTTGGATGGCTTCATTTATTAGTCATCTTTTTTCCACGTGATTAAAGTTGATGGTCCAGAAAGTTGCTTAGTTCTATAACAGAGTTCTGTATTGTAGGCTGCATCTAATAAACCTGTTTGCATAATTGTCAGAAAGTGTACTGTATTTTCACATTGTTGCAACAAAATGAATGGATTTTTTAGACCTTTTTTTAAAAGCTCCAGATTTTGAAACTTCGTTGTGCATAGCTTTTAATGGAGAAATTGGTGCAAAGTCATATTTGTAAAATGACAGCAAATAATTTTTTAAAAATCTGATTTTTTTTTTTAGTAATTCAGAGGAGGAGATAAGACAAATGTTATTTAATGAAGTTCTTAAAACTTCAAGAGATTGCAGCACGTTATGTTCTAGTTTTGGTTTTTATTTCATTTTTTATTAAAATGCTTTCCTTGGTACTTTCATAATGCTGAAGCTTTAGGTGAGGTTAAAGAGTCATTTGCATAGCATTTATTTTGAAATTGATGTTGACAGTGAAGAGGCTGCAGACTTGCCCTGTTCCACTTTTTCAGCCATAATCTGTGCTGCAAGGCCTGCAAAAGTCTTAAGTTGTTATGAATTTTTTTTTAACAGCGCGTGGACTAAATTTGCATTTTCTGTTGTTAAAATTACCATTGTCATTTCAAAATTAGTCTTACGCTTAATGATTCAAATTAGGTTTATGAATAACTGCCATGTAATCCAAATCCTAATTTTGCAATAATAATGTAGATTGCTTGTTAAGGAACATGAATTGATGTTGACACAGGTGTAACCAGTGTATCAGAGGTATAAAACTACAGGATTTAAATTTGTGAAGATATTTAACTTCTCTCAGCATGCTGTGTTCATCTTGACTGTGTTTCATGGTGTTTGAGGGCTTCAAGTGCACTTAAGAACTACAGGATTGTATTATTGATAAGCATTTTTAGAAACTCCAGTAAACTAGAAAATAGTGTTTATATGTTGAAAAGTGAACTTAATTCTGTGGCAAAATACACTGTGAAGCAGTCTCTCAAAGCAGATCAGAAAAAGGGAATTAGGGAGGAAAAGAAGGGAGTAAGGAGTTTCTGCTTCTGTTTGTGGAAGAAGCAAGGGAAATGCACATACCCCAGTGACAGATATCTGAACATTTTTGTCAGACAAATGTTTCATCTTGAGGAGTTCTGACTAGTTATATTAACTTCAAAAGGCAAAACTTGCAGTCTCTGTATAGAATCATAAATTAAACCGGGTTTTAACCTTTGTAGTTACATTATACAAAACTGGATGTGAAAATATTTGGAGGCTTTGTTTTATTGGCAGTATTTCTGGAATTTAGTCTTCTGTGTGTGAGCCATGAAGCAAGATAGATGGGTTTAAATTAAGGTAAAGAAAGTTGTGATTTTATACAACTAATCTGTAGTCTGTATTTTTAGCATGT
Organism: Origma solitaria; assembly: GCA_013397895.1. NCBI lineage: Eukaryota > Metazoa > Chordata > Aves > Passeriformes > Acanthizidae > Origma > Origma solitaria. The sequence continues at coordinate 507,698 of VZRL01004803.1, forward strand.
GTGTTTCCATCACAAAGGAGTTTGTTTCCCTTTGTGGAGAAGAAGAGGTAAAGATTATGTATTGAGATAAGAATAGTTTACTAGAAACAGCAATGAAATAAGAAATGAACAGTAACAGCAACAATATTAATAAAGAGGGTACAAGAGAGGTGAACAATTCTCATGTGAACAAAAGCTCGCCACATGGGAACTTTCAATATGGGAACTGCTACCACCTTCCCTGACTAGAAGAAGACTCCCTTCCCCAACCCCGGCCATGAAGTGTTGTGGTACAGAATAACTACCCTCTCCTGGCTAGTGCAGAAATGAACCCTGTCCTGGCCAGAACCAGGATGTTATCCACCCTTTATTCTATGCCATGTGCATTATGCCCAGATCCTACACCTTCCCAGCTGTTGTGCTCCTGGCTAGTTGCAGGCTGCATCAGGAGCTCATGATTGGTGTATCTGAAGTAGTTGCATGCTCATTGTCCATGGTAGTTATAGCATAGAGTGACAGTGTCATTCAGGAACTAGTATTTCAAAATTCAGCATTACAGGCCGTTCCCATACAAAAATCAAATCCCTTTGAGGTACACAGTGTTTCCCTTTCCATCTGCATTACCCACCAAGTGCACCCAGGTCCTTGAGTGAAAACATGAATGGATTTGCCTACCCTACGGATGAGTTTTTGCCTCTGCTTGAGGACATACTAATCCAAACTGTCTTCCCTCAAGCATTCTTCATATGCACTACGGGGACTTACTTAATCTCCTTCTATGGTACGTGGAGGTTTTATTTGGACAGGGCTGGTTCACTTGATAGAGCCTGGTGTTAACTAACGAGGTGGCCTTTGCTAAATGCAGCTTCTAATGTTTGAAAGTCCTACCACCTATTGCTTTCATGTGTGTATTAACAGTCCGTTGTACAGTTCAGTTTTCCCAGAGGCTGGTGCATGATGGGGAGTACTGTATACCCACTGAATACTGCGGCCCAGGTGTCTATGAGGCTGTTTTTGAAATGAGTTCCGTTATCTCATTCCATTCTTTCAGGGTGCCATGTCACCACAGGACTTGCTTTTCAAGGCCCAAGGTGGTGTTCTGGGCAGTGGTGTGAGGCACAGGGTGTGTCTCCAGCCATCCAGTGGTTGTTCCCACCATTGTAAGCATGTAGAGCTTACCATGGTAGGTTTGTGGAAGTGTGATATAGTCAATCTACCAGGCTTTCCCATACTTAATTTCAACCATCGTCCACTGTACAACAGGGACTCTACCCTCTTGGTCTGCTTGATTGCAGCGCATGTTTCACAGTTGTGGATGGCCTGTGAGATACTGTCCATGGTTAAATGCACCCCTCAGTCACGAGCCCATCAGTATGTTGCACCTCTTTCCTGATGACGTGAGGCATCATGAGCCCGCTGAGCCAGAAATAATTCACCCTTATATTGCCGGTCCAGATGCACCTGAGACACTTCAGTCTTGGCAGCTTGGTCCACCTGTCTGTTGTTGCAGTGTTGTTCAATAGCCCAACTCTCAGGTACAGAGGGCATCTGCATGGCAGACTTCCACAGTCAACTTCTCTACCCAGGCAGTGATGTCTTGCTGTACAGCAAGATACAGCAGGCCCGATGGTTTTCCCTCTGCACTGCCAACTGGTCTTTTTCCATCAGTCCAGCCACCCCCGCAGAGCATTTGCTACCATCCATGGTTCATTGTGGAGGTAGTGTTGGCCATTTTGTCTCATTCAGTGATATCTAATGCCAGCTGGATGGCTTTCAGCTGTGCAACCTGACTTGATTCACCTTGTCCCTCAATAGCCTCTGTGGCTCACCTGATGGGAGTCCATACAGCAACTTTCCATTTTTGATGTGTCCCTACAATACAGTAGGAACCATCAGTGAAGAGACTGTGTCACTTTTTGTTTTCTGGTAGCTGATTATATGGTAGGGTCTCCTCAGCACATGTCACCTTTTTCTCCTCTGATGGTGATGATAGTTCGAAATTTTCAGTTTTGGGCCAGTTTGTGATGACTTCTAAGATCCAAGGGCAGTTGGGCTTTCCTGTTGGAGTTTGCTGAGTTACCAGCACAACCCATTTGCTCTACACAGCATCACTGGCATCATGTATAGGAGGGACTTCCCCTTTGATGCCTGGAGGAGGTGTACTTTGGTGCCAGTCACTTCTGAAGCAGCTCGAACCCCTTCATAAGCTGCAAATATCTTTTTTTCAGTTGGAATGTAGCAGGCCTCAGATCGTGTATATCCCAACTCCAGAACTCCAGAGGTTGGCCTTGAGTTCTCCCCAGGTACTTTTTACCAGAGACTCCAGGAAGCACCGTTCTCCCTGACTGTGGTGTATAGCACATTTTTCACGTCTTGTCCTGTCTTGACTGACCCAAGGGCTACTGCATAATCCTGTTCAACTTGTTCAAAAGCTTGTTGTTTGGGACCCCACTTGACATTGTTCTTTGTCATGTGGTAGAGAGGCCTTATGATCTGACTGTAATCTGGAATATGCGTTCTCCAAATACGCACAGTACCTAGGAAAGTTGTGCTTCCTGTTTGCTCATTGGTGGGGACATGGCTGCTACTTTGTTGACCACATCTGTTAGACTATGATGATGTCCATCTTGTCATTTTACTCCTAAAACCTAAATTTCCTGGGCAGGTCCCTTGACCTTACTTTACTTTATGGCGGAATTTGCCTTCTGGAGAATTTGGATTATCTTCTCCCTTTTCTCAAGAACTTCCTCTGCTGTGTTCCCTCATACAATGATGTCATCAATATACTGCAAGTGTTCTGGAGCCTCACCCTTTTCCAGTGCAGTCTGGATCAGTCCATGGCAAATAGTGGAGCTGTGTTTGCACCCTTGGGGCAGTCAGTTCCAAGTGTACTGCACACTCCTCAGGCAGCACTCTGCTGCCAGAGGAATGGAAAAAAATGCATTGGCAGTATCCATGGTAGCACCACTTCACTGCCTTGGACTCCAGCTTGTACTGAAGTTCAAGCATGTCTGACACAGCAGCGCTCACTGGTGGTGTGACTTCTTTCAGGCCATGACAGTCCACTGTCAGTCTCCATTCCCCATTGACCTACATGCTGGCCATACGGGGCTATTAAAGCATGAGTGAGTCTTGCTGACCACTCGCTGGTTCTCCAGTTCCCAAATCATCTCATGGATGGGGGTCACAGAGTCCCAGTTGGTGTGGTATTATCAACAGTGACCATTGTGGTAGCAATTGGTACCTTTTGTTCTTCAGCTTTCAGCAGTTCCAGAACAGAAGGGTCCTCTGACAGACCAGGCAAGGTATTCAGCTGTCTGATTTCCTCTGTCTCTGGAGCATCTATCCCAAATGCCTAACAAGTCCCTTTGAGTCCTTGAAATACCCTCTCCTGAAGTAGTCTATGTCACCCCAGAAATACAGATGGATTCTGTCCCTACGTATCTTGATGCCATCAGGGTACGTTGTGTGCCGGTGTCAACTAGATCCTTATACTTCTGTGGGTCTTTTGTGCCAGGCCATTGGATCCACAGAGTCCAATAGATCCAATTGTCCCTTTCCCCCTTCTTTCTGGAGGCAGGGCCCCTTTTGTCCTGGTCATAGTTCTCATTGCTCATTCCTTGTAAATATGAACTGGAGGTCCCTTCAAAAGGATTGGAGGTAGCATCATCTTTTTTATCTGAGGACTTCCGCACTGAAAACCGAGTGGCATGTATTCTTGAAGAATTTCCTCTGGTGGTTGTTCTTCCGCTCAACTCATATATGCATACTTCTAGGGCGGAGGTGGGTTTTCCACCCTGCTTCCTCATGTCCTTTCTACTCACAGAAAAAACATGTTACCTTGTGGTGTTTATGTTCTCTCTTCAGCAGGGCGTGCTTGCTTCCAATAGCAGAGATTCTGGGCTGTACTGACAGGGCATGGGACATTTCCTCACTGACTTTTTCAAGTCTGTCCACAGTCTTGGGCAATCTCCACAGCTGATGGGCGGGTCAAGATGATCTTCATATTGCTGGAGTTGGGCATTCACAGGAAGCACTGTTTTCCTCCTTTCACTGACATTAATGCCAGTGATGGCGTACGATGATGACGCATTCCATACAAACTTCCACTACATAGATTGTGTGCACTGATCTGAATTGAATTAATCTGAATCTTATCTGACTGCTTCTTATTTTAATCCCTGTAGATTACCTCCAGCACATATGATTCAGGTACTGAATACCTTTTTTCCATGGCAGTCTACCTGCTGGGGTGCACTACTAGCTTGTCCTTGAGAATACCTTCCCTCCTGCATGACAGGAGTCACCTCCAGACACTGAGAGTTTGTCTTTTTCCCAGTTCCTTTGTCAGTACCCATGTCAATACCCATCCCAGTTGCTTGGCTTCACTACCATCTAGTTTAATATCATGGCCCATGATAGCCCAACATTGGAGTAGCCAAGTTGCCAGGGGCTCATTGGACTGGCAGCTGGAATCTTTCTGCACATCTTGCAGCTTGCTCAGGGATAGTGATGGGGTGATTACCATTGGCCCTTACTCTTCCTGCTGTTGTGAGGGTTCTACTTCCTCTTCATCCCTCACTAAGTGAACTGATTTGATCTTGAATTTCTTCTTCTGTATAGGGGTGACTGCTACTGGCGTGGGTTATTCCTCTGGTTCAGCTGCTGTTGGAGTTATCACAGTGCATGTTGGTCTGTTTTCCTCTTCTTCTTCCTGAGGGACTGTCTACTATTGAACTATGGTAAAGAGTGGCTAGGGCCCAGCATGCATCATTTGCTCCTCTCTGGAGTTGCCACACCATTCTCCTTGAAAATACTCCATTGCCTTACCAGGATCCTGTAATTACTCAGGGGTGAACTTCCCCTGAGTAATTACAGAGAATTTCCCCCAAAACTGGCCCATTTTCTCCCACATTCTATGTCACTTGTGATAATCCACTCATGGGGCAGACCTTCCTAGAAATCTCTCTCCTGACTCAAAATGTGACATGGGCCACACTGACTCTAAACATGGTATAGACTGTACTCAAGAGACTTAGCAACAAGACTGTGCTTTTCTTAACAACCAAGGGAAATCCAAAATTCTCAAAAGCTGTTTTAATAGGCCTGAAAGACAAAAAGGGCATAAAAAGCTGGAGAAAATCATCCACCCTCTTTCCCCATAGACTAGGTATGATTTAATGGGCTCCCACAGGTAGACCCCGAGGAAAGGGTAAGAGAGCATTACTGAACACACATCCCAAATGACCCTCATTGCCCTTCCTTGTTACCATGTTATAATCTGGTCTCCCCAAGTATTGCAAAAAAGCAGTCCTGATGCCTCTCTCTCTCTGCTCTGAGAAAGGGCACCATGGTGGGCACACAGGGCATATACAAGAATGTATACAGGGTTAGGTGCCGCAACCATGTGAACAGACCAAGCAACATTGTGACCACTGCATAAATCAGATTTGTTTCAAGCAACTCTGGTCAGATCTGATTATCTCAACCCTGTGTACCCCACTGGATGCCAAATTAGTTTGTTGAGGTTTAGAAACAGTGTTCCCCAATTTCGTGTTCCCACTGAAACACTCCAAACCATGCACTGTTTGTTCACTGCTCCCTCCCACTCCCCTGTGGCAGCCTGGAGAGGAGAATTAGAGGCACAAAAAGAAAAGATTACAGGTTGAGATAAGAACAATTTACTAGAAACAGCAATGAAATAAGAAATGAACAGTAGAACAGTAACAGCAACAATAAAAGAGTGTGCAAGAAAGACAATTCACACACAAAAACAAGCTCACTGTGTGGGAACTTGCAATATGTGGACCATTACCGTGCTACCCCCCAACTGGAAAACAACTCACTTTCCCCTGCCCCTGGCAGTGAAGTGAGGTGGTATAGAATAACCTACCCTCCGGGCTACTCCAAAAATTAACCTGTCCTGGCCAGAACCAGCACAGCTACTTAATACAAACAAGAAATACTTGAATTTCTACCAGTATTTTTAGAGGGGGTTTTGTGTTTTGTTTTGTTTTCTTGCAGAAACAGGTTTATAGCTTGTATTTCACTAAGAATAACTTAAATTAGTTAATTTGTGTAATGCAGTGATGCTGTGAACATTTTACTCTGCATCTTCTATGATGTTAAGTGACAGTTATAATGTGATGTACATGCAGATGTACATGTAGATAGTCATGGTAATAGAGATGTATTCTTTCATAGCAGGGTTTTGTTTTTGAGTTGTTAAACATCTCAGAAGACTGGAATGTTAGCATTAGGCACTATCCTTGCTTTGCATCCTTTCTCTAGGTTTAGTTGGGTGATTGTACAAAAACACCTTTTACAGATATATTTTAACACATAAAATACCTGCAATAGTGCAGCTATGAAATAGTGTCTCCATATTGTCTGAAAGAAATAACTGGACTGTATTGTGCTGATGTAATTCAGTGTGCATTTTTATAGCATAAAAACTCAAACCATAGTAGTTTTAAAGACCTCATGGAATTCAGTGGTTTTGAGTGACATGTTTTGAGTCCCGTTATTCAAGAAATAAGTGAATACCCAGGACTGGGTATAAGGTTTATTTTAACAGCATTGTTAACTTGAGTTTGCCTTTGATTCAGTGTATTTTCTGTCCAGAACTGCAGCATGGGTGAAAAGCACTTCCAGCTGTTTGGTATGATGGTGAGGTTTGAGGGTCAGGTATTTGCTTACATGAATTAAATAATATAGTAGTGAGTTGCTTCTTTACTTAAAATAACTTAATATTTAACTGTAAAGACAAGCCTAACTATATTAAATATGTTTTGAAATTAGTGCTGCCAGTTGCTCAGTTTTTTCTTTTTTTTTTTTTTTTAATGTTGGGGGCTTTTTTGTGGTTTTTCGTTTTTGTTTTGAAATGACGGTGTTTTATTGTTTGGGGGTTTTTTAATGGCTGTGTTTCTGGTGCCATTCTCAAAACTAGGGTAGCAGGCTTGTATATATAAGTACAAATGTGCCCCATTGTGCTTATTTCCCTTGCTTTTGTCTGCCAGTGTATCTTGCTCTTATTTGGACTATGGCAGATCCAAGTTCAATTTAAACTTAACATGTTTTTGTTTAGTATGGTAAGATTCTTGTTTGTTAGATATGTCTTGACCTGCAGTTGTATTAACATTTACTTCGAACGCTGTAACATACGATTTTATATGCAATTTATAAGAAAAATTTTTACTAATGACTTACTGTTTTAATGGGAGCTAATACTCATAATAATCAACTGTCATAGTTCACATGTTACTGAAAACCCTGCAGAAATTTTGTAACTGTTTGGTTTTTTTTTCCCCAATCTTCAATCTTTGTAACCCTTTTTGTCCCTTTGTGAGTTGCTCTTACGAAGGCTCCTGGCCAAATGGCCAGGTCCCTTCACAGATAGATTGCAACCAACCCTGAGGAGACTGGAACTAGAAAAGGCCCACATCTTTTTCAGAAGTTCTCCTGAAACTTCAAAATACATCTTTGTGTCCTGGCTGTTGCATCACTGCAGGCTTTTGAATTTGGATTCTGAAACAGTTTTTTTTGGTTCAGATTTCTCAGCTACTTGTCTGGAAAAAGTTTTCTGGAGTATTTGTGACCTTTATAAGCTATTTGTACTGTAATAGCATGGAAGCAGAAATCCTCTTCTCAGTGAGATTAGAAATCTCAGTGAAAAGATGTACACATCGTTACTCATTTCCGTAATTTTTATGGGGTTTTTTTAGGGTTCTTCTCCAAATTAGTCTTGGAAGTTGCAATTAAGGTTATGGGAATAGAAAAGCTGTTAGAAATTTTGTAACATTTTATTCTTACATAGTAAAAGAAAACAAGACCATTTCACTTCTTTACTAATAAAGTCAGTATCTTCTTACTTTTACCATTTCTCCAAAGGAAAAAAAACAAGCGCACCCTTAAAGTAAAAGACCTTCGCAGCCCATTTTCCCAATTAATTTAGATTTTTGCCTGAAGTGTAAAATATCCACATTGACCTTCCCTACCCTGTTTGAGGTGGGTTTAAAATCCGGGTTTTCATTACTGTGGGCAAACATCCTGCATGAGATCTTGGATCCATAGCTTTATGCTCTGCATCCAGCTTCTTTGGTGCTATAGAAGTATTAGTCTTGATTGAATTTGGGGTCAGAGGTCTCTGAGGGTTTAATGAGGATGAGAGAAGGGGGAGCTAAGATTGAAATATAATGGTCCAGGTTTCTTAAGGTTTTTTGAAGGGACTGATGGTACACCTATAGTAAGTTGAATTACTTTCATTGCAGAGATTTCTCACAGTATTGGAATGGAGGAGCAACTTCCTGTTAAGTGGAAATCAAATTTAAAATTAATTAAATAACTCATATTAATCAGAACAAATTGCCATACAGTATAATTGAATTTAAGTACTATGTCTTTCTGTGGATAATAAGTAGTAATATTTCCTAAAATTATATTAATAAAATAATGGATATAGGTCTTGATGCGTCAGGAGAAGCTGACAAGTTAAAAATTAATTATGGGCAGATACATTTTTTCGATATTTTTCAACTCTGCTGTGGGGATGTTAACAGCACTGTTTTTACATTTCTAGTACAGCTCATTATCCCTTCTAAGTTCTCAGCAATGTAGCTGGATTTTTTATGATAGACTTCTATTTTGTGGCTTCTTGTATTGGCCTCTTCATAAATGAAGCATGGCTTATACCCTCCCCTCAAATTTGACACAGTAGCCTATATGTGAAGTACATGGGCTGTAAGGTTTTTGTTCACAGTGTATTTTTCAAAGAAAATTTGAAATCGTAAGTAAAAATGCAGAGTATGAATGTAGGCACAGTAAAAGAAAAAATCTCTAAGGAATTTTTGGCCCATGTGTGTCATAAAGACTAAGGGGAAAAAATGTCCCGTTTTTAATCCTGGCTGCTTTTCATCCAGTATCTTGAAGTGGAAAAGTTGTGTTTGTGTGCTCCTAATAAATATTAGGTTCAGTAGTGTAAATTGCATTAGAAATCAGTGATCTCCAGTTTTTGTTCTATTAATGTTGTGGGGTTTTTTCTTACAATGACAGGCATTTGATCTTCTGAATTTAATATGAATATTGTACTCTAGTGAGTTGTCAGGTTATATGGGGGAAAATGAAAAATACTGTCTGTCTTCTGTTCAGAGTCTGCATCTGTGGACAAGCCTGTATCCCATTCTTGCACAACTCCTTCTACGTCTTCTGCTTCTGGACTGAATCCAACTTCTGCGCCTGCTTCATCTGCTCCTACAGTTCCTGTTTCACCTGTCCCACAATCACCAATTCCTCCATTACTTCAGGACCCAAATCTCCTTCGACAGCTGCTGCCTGCTCTGCAAGCCACCTTGCAGCTTAATAATTCTAGCGTAGATATATCCAAAATCAATGAAGGTAAGGATTCTTTAAAGTTGGTGTAATCTCTCATTTACATATCTTAGTATATTATTGGATACCAGGCTGTAGTAGATGAAGGCCTTATTTTAATAAAAAGTGAATAAATTAATCCCTAGGTAAAGTGGGGATTGTTGTGGCGTTTTTTTCTGTTAAACCTTCTCAACATTTAAGGTTTTCAGATTAATAAATATTGATGTACATGAACAGTCTAATTGAGACTGGTGACTTAATCGCTGTATCAGCATTTGTCTGTTGCACAAATTTTGTTAGACCTCTTTGTTCTTTTGTTTCATGCACTGTTCTTTGTTTTCTGCAGTTTGTGCTGCTGTTCTGTTAACGTGTGTTTGCAAATACTGAAACGTCTAGGGATTCTTAAATCTTGTTGCCTAACACCTTTTTTTTCTTCAGCATAACAAGTTAGCCTGTCTGAATAAGGGTACCACATCAATAACTTTGCCAGCCAGTTAAATTTTATACATGTAATCAGTGTGTCCCTTAGATTTTTGTCCCATTGGCTTTAGTTCGTTAGAAGACAGTTTATCACTTACCTGTAGTGTCTTTTGCTGCAAGAACAGGTAGAGTTGATGCATTTTGAATGCAGTTTTATGTAATGTGTCTGCATGTGGCAGATTACTGATCAAGTGGTGTTGGATTTTTTGTTTGCTTCTTTGAGCTTCTTGTGCACCGATCACTGATTTAAATAGGAAGCAAAACATTTACATGTAGTTCTGAGAGTTAATTATCTTTAACTTTCTGAAAGTGCCAATCAAGTAAGTGAAAATACGTACAGAATATTCTGTACCTTGCAATTATTTATCAGAAAAATCTGTCAGTTGCTTCCTTTTAATCAGCAAATGTTCTGTCTTCATTCAGTAGTAATAGGTGAGTAGGTCACTGGTTTCTTTTTCCTATGCAGGGAGAAACCTTTAGAACTGTGGTGCACTAGGTTGGACTAAAAAAAGCAGAAGTGTTGTAGTTGTTCATGTGGAAAAATGAAAGGTCCAGTCAACTCCAATTGTGTTTTATTAAAAAGCTGCCCAGTTAAATTTCTGGTAATTTTCTCTTGCCATATCTGAGCAGCAGCTGTGTATATCTTGGAACAAGAGTGTTCAGAATTGTTCTGATGGCGTGACGGCCTGGCTGCGTCCGCGTGGGCAGATGTGTTCACCTTGCACATGATTCAGAGTTACTCTGTGATTGTGCTGGTGAGTCAGTTTTTTCAGGAGTGTGCATGCGTGGAATGTATGTTCAGGAGGTAACCCGCAGAGCCTGTAGTTCTTTTTGGAAAGGTTAGTTCAGAAGTTCATAGTTCAGGATCTCATCCCCTCATACTACAAGAAGCTCTTTCTGTATTGTGCAGTTTTAAAATGGTTAAAAATGATTGATTTTTTTAATTGGGTGGGATGACATGGGACAGCTAAACCCAGAAGAGATAAGGAGTTTTTATTAGTAAGAAGAAACACAGATTTTTAACTTGAAGATTTTTTTTTTTTCCCTTGGAACAGGAAATCTCCCCTACATATCTTCCAGTGAGTTTAAGTGGTTCTTTTTGCTTTTTAAAAAAATTATTGTAGTGTAAAACAACTTTGCACACATTCTACTTACTACAGTAGCAAGTTGAACAAATTTTCTCTCGATGTTTACAAGAACTATTACTGATCCATAAGGTCAAGCTGAAGAGTTGAAATTATTTTTTAAGTGCAGTGTCTCAAAGATAAAACTACTGAATAAAGGACTTGCTAGATATTCCAAGTCAACTTGAGTTCAAGTAACTGAAAAACAATCCAGGTGGATCTTTGGTCACTGTAGATACGGGAAATAAATCTGAAAGAAAATGTAGCTTAAATGTAATTAGCCAGTTTGAGCAGTTTAAAGTGGTGTTCTAGAATTGTCAGTAAAACAGAATGTTTGTTTTCAGTTCTAACAGCAGCTGTGACACAAGCCTCTCTGCAGTCTATACTCCATAAAATTCTTACTGCTGGACCATCTGCTTTCAATATCACCTCCCTAATTTCTCAAGCTGCACAACTGTCTACGCAAGGTATTCAGAGTCTTTTTTTCACTTACATAAATTTGTTATGCAGCGTTTTAGAAAGGCTGATACAGTTGAAAGTTGTAGCATCTGTCTCTTGTCCTATCTTTGGCCACCCGATACTGGCAATGTTGAATGACTTCTTTTTCCAAAGATAGGATAAAAAATTTTTATTGAGGAACAGGAAGCTGACATACAGCTAAGTAAATATGCTTGTCTGTCTCACCTGTTGGGATTTTCTTTGTATCTTTTCTATATGAGTAATGTGGAATTTCTGTGAGACCATCTCAATTTATTCTGGACCTGAATTAGGTGTTACTTAGTATAAAACACAATTCTTCCTTGCTTCAACACCCATCTTGTAGTACTGTGCAACTGTGACTCTTGGGAGAGGCTTTAAATTCTTAAAAGAAAATTTACTCTGTCTGATGGGGTTTTTTTTTCATCTCCCAGGCAAGATATTCTTTCAAGTGTTTTCAGTATGTTCTGGCTTGTAACTTAATAAAAAAACCTACAAATTTAAGTTTAGAAACTTAAACCAAAACAATAAATGCAGTCATATTACTGAGTAGGTAAGCAATACTAATGGCTAATTTTTAACTGTGGGTGGGCAACTGTTCATATATGCCTAGCATGGGTGAATAGGTTTCTAAATAAACTGTTCATACATTCTTTTGGTAAAATCAAGTTGAGCACTCTAAAATAGGAGTTGGAAATTATTAGTCTCTTCATGTATAAAAAGCATTGCCTAATAGCGTCTTCTCTTTCACCCTTCTCTGAAATTTTAGAAGTGGAGAGTTTGGGAAAATATAATTCCTTAGCTAGGATTGCTGTTGAACATTGATTGTTGTAGTTGTTTGCAGTGAACATGTTTGTATATCATCTAATATAGCATACTCCAAAGTACCAAAAGCAAAGCTAATTCCCATTTAAGATAGGACATGGTTTTATTAAAAGCAATTTTTTTCCTTTACAGCTCAGCCATCTAATCAGTCTCCAATGTCTTTAACATCTGATGCCTCATCGCCAAGATCATATGTGTCTCCAAGGATAAGCACGCCGCAGACTAACACTGTTCCGCTTAAACCTTTGATGACTACGCCACCAGTATCATCCCAGCAGAAGGTAAACTCCTGATTTATGCCATACTGTAATAAGGAACCATTATACGTAGTATTATGTATTGCTCCTATATATCCATGTGCTAGCAGTTGTATATAGGATGATAAAATATGTGTGTTATCGTTCCCAATAGAAACAAACAACTGGAAGCAACTACTTGACTGTATTTTGGCAGTGCAGCTCCAGCATGAAATTCTAGATTACTTTTCTTCAAGAAATTCTTATGCTTGCTTCAAATGCTGTCTGGAGATATTACCAAGGCCATCAGTATTTTAGCATATTTAAATGGAAACAAAAACATACTTCAGAGGCAACAGCTGATACAATTCTCTAGACTTACCCAGTAAAAGATGTTTAGAATGGGAGCGAGCTTCTCGGGGAAATCAACTTCATGTAGTCTCAGATTTGATTTAGGAACGGTCTAGGTGTTTACAGATCAGTAACATAATGTCCCTTTCCCTCCCTGACCCTTCACCACTCTTCATTCAGAATTCTTTCATTGGATCAGTGACTAGGAAACATAAATTGAAGCTAGCGTATAAGCTTCGAAGGTTCCTTCTAAGAAGCACTGATGCCTAAAAGACAGGCTACCTGAAACAGAGGCCAAGACAAATTAGGAGTATAAAAAGCAGACGAATTTATTCAAGGCCTGCAAAGGCCTTGAAGGTACATTTGAGCAAGCAAAGTCCCCTGTCGGGGACAGCATCCAAAGTGGACACTGGGTCACGAGCCCTTCACCTTCTGTAAGTTCTGTTGCAATAGCCTATTGGCCCTTAATTCTCTAATCGCACCCTTAGGTGATGATGTTAACCACCCGAGGCCCACTCCCCCCCAACTCACTGTTGTTTACATATTTTTGGGCCCTAAGGCAACGAATATGTCCTTGAATCTGTATTTAGAGAGCCTTGTTTTGGCTAAAGGTGCTGGGAGCAGAGCGTTTTAGGACTTTGTAAGAAGCATGGAACTACAGCAAGTTACAGATACATGAAGAGTAAAAAAGTAGAAATAATTAAGGCATCAGCATGACTGTAGACTTTGGAGTGAGACATCCTCACCTTCCTAAAAGCCATGTTCTCTATCACCACCCCTTCTTAGCTAAGGTGTCTTTTTCTCAGTTTGCTGCTCACAAGCAAACCTTATGTCTTGAAGGCCTTTGAGGAATACTTTTATCTTCAGGAGGACAGATCGCATTCCTCATTGTAGTCAAAATACGTCATTTTCTTTCATTATATTTTCATGGGTACAAAGAAAACCAAGTGATTCTCCCAGTTTCTTGTGATTGATAATGATAAAGTGAATTGTGAAAGCTTCATGTGTGTACCAGTACTGGTTCTTACCTTGGTTTCTGCCCCTGGGTTATCTCCTGAATCTGTGTGTTCACGTCCCGTAGCTAGGTGACAAGTAATGAAATTATTGAGTAGCGGTCTTGAGATATTTGGCACTTGAAAACCTGAGATATGAAAAAGAATCTTCTTAAGTTGTTTACTGTCAATAACTGGAAATACATCTGTTCTGGTCTCTACAACCCAGAGATTGTTTGTTAGTCCCAGAACTAACAAATTTTGGTTCAGCAGCAGATACTTTGCCAGTTCAGTAGGGAAAGAACTGTCTTGATAGTTCTTGTATTTATGTAAATTAGTTCCATGAGATGGGAACTTTGGTGGTGATAGCTCCAGTCTGAGCTCCATGTCTATTTTAGTAGTCCATCAGATATGTAAGTCAGGCTAACTTGTCCAGTTGCAGAGTTTGGGGTAAATTATGCCTAATCCAGATATGGTGCTGTGCCAGGACATACTTGGTTTTAGAGCACAGGCCTGTGGGCTTAGGGCAGACAAAACTGAGCTGGCCTTGTGCAAGCAGATCCCAGTGCCAGATGCACAGATATTTGGGCTGGCTGTGGGACTAGTGTAGTGCCATTGGCCCAGTACTGTTGTTAGGACTGCTTAAACATGTCAGTACTGCTTTCAGACTGAAGCCGGTGTGTGCCTGCAGGTGTGCTGTCTGCATGTGGTAGCTTGGGAGTCAGACTACAGGAGCCTGGGTGTCACATTTTGCCCTTCAGCTGTGCCTGTATTGTGTGATCAGAAAGTGTTCTGAATTTCTGCAAAATAGCTGTGTAAAGCACTTTACACAGACTTGTCAAGCTCAATGAGAATGTTGCTTTTGTGTTGTTTGTTTGCTTTTTGAATTTATTTAGTACTTACTCTTTTTCTGTTTCTGGTATATGTATTTACAGTCTTTGAAATCCTTGGAAAACATTAAATAGTTGAGAGGTGTTGTGGCTCATTCATCTCACAAGTCCCAGATCTTCTTCACAGTCCTTTTTTTTTATTACTATTTTTACCATCCAAGGAGCTGGTTACTTCTCCAGTTTGGATCTGCAGTGGGATTCCATTATTACTGGTGGACCTTCCTTTTGAAATTATTCCTTCTGTTTGAACAGCCTTGATGGTTAATGTCTGCTCACAGGCTGAGCAAAATGCAGGCATTAATAGCAAAGTTCTTCATGTCATACATTTCATAAAGGTCCTTGGGTAGTCTGTTCTCATAAATCAGTTTACAAACTGCTACGCTTTCACCCCACAACTATATAGCTCTGTTTATTTCAACAGCAGAGTGATCTTATAATGATTTTGCTTTATCCTTTTAGTGCCATGGCCTTTTCATGTGCTGCTCAGACTTTTTTTAGTATATGCCTATTAATCTAAAAACCTGAAAGCACACATTCTCATTTGGGTGATAATTTTAAAAGGTGACTATTCCTCTTGAATGTACAAGAATTTGAATTTGCATTAAGATTCCCTGTGTATTTAAATGGATCAAGTTATGTCTGGAGTTTACTTAAGCAGATAGTGTCTGACTTGCCATCTGTGGTTTTTTTCACAGAAGTCTGTTTCTGAAATAGGGAATTTCTGGAGGTTCAGGTGACCAGTAGTTGGTAGCCTACACCAGTTTGAAGTCAGCAGTGGCCAGAAAGGCCGAATGACTTGGGTTTTTTTGTCTTTATGGATCCTTAGAAGCCATTTTTTCTTTGCTCCTTCCCTTTCTTCTTAAAATTGTTAGCTTGATTTGGCAGAGTGGGGGATAAATTTTGAAGCTGACCCTCTCCTGTACGTACTTTAAATTGACTGAGCTATGCAAAGCATTGGGCGAAACTAAGTATCTTGAACTTCATTTGGTGTAACTTAGACATTACTATATTTCCGAACTTCTCATCCTGTCATAGTTCACAAATTCACAGAAAAGACTGTAAATCACTGCTGGTGTCTTAATACCTTGTATCAAATGTATACTACAAAGGAAAAGCAAGGAGCTACTGGTGACTGGTTTTTTAATCACTTGCGAGTTTAGAACTGACAGAAAAGGGAGCAGCAAACTGATAAATACGCTTTAGATTTTCTTTTTCATTTCAGATAGAGATGTTATAATATGCTTTTGATGTAATTATGCTCTTGACACTGTGTAATGTATTCTCAAGTAGGGAACTCTTAAATTTGTAAGTGAAAATTTTATTTGGGTAATGAACAACTCTTCTGGGGTTGGAAATTAGCTCAATGGTTGGATGGAAGATACAGTCAAAAATAATATTGAGTGGAACTATTTCTCCTAACAAGCTTGCAATATTTTGACAAGCTGCATGGGTCTAAATTTGCTTCTGTTATATCTATTCATTACTCTATTTTAGTTTTTAAAAAAGCTTTCTGTCACAGCTGTGGAACTAGAAATGTTTTTTTTAAAAAACACCTTGTGAAGGGAATAAAAATTGGGTCAACAAAAGACCTGGTATCAAAAAAAACACCACAGATGTTGTAACTTGTAATTTCCTTGGTTTTCTCTGGTTCTTACACTTGCTTTTAACTGTGGAGGAGATCTAAAATTTTGAAAATTTGAACTTTCCAGGTTGCTACTCCAGGTGTTAAACAAGGACCAGCTTCCCAGGCAGCACCTCAGCAGCCGGTAATAGCTGACAAGCAGGCAGGTCATGAACCTGCCTCTCCACGAAGTCTTCAGCGCTCAAGGTATATTGAAATGCTTCTCTGTTCTGTCCTTAGGTTTTTATCTGAATTCAGTGTGTGTTTTATATGTTGCAGTTAGTGGACTCTTCTTTGGCTTATTGAACATACCATTTTACTGCTGCTATAGAGGAATGCATCTAAATATCTTAGTTACAGAGGTAAAGTGGTATATTCTGCATTTTTGGGATAACCATGAGAGTTCCATTCACAGAAGCAAAATGGAGCTCTGTTACTCTAGAGTCAATTTGACAAGTGATTCCTTGTATTGTGATTTCAGAGTCTGGAGTTTCTGTCTCTGTACAGTTACAGAATCTGTGATTTGCTTAGTGTTAGATGTTTGTAGTGTCTTGCTGTAGTGTAATTTGATTTTTAAATTAGTATGCTTTTTTGTCTGTCAGGTGATTTTGCTGCTCTAATAAAAAGCATTAAAAATTAAGTAAGTTTCACAAGTACCTTTTCTTGGCCAGACTTTTTTGTTTGCATTGCAACTTAGATATTGCATGATACAAACATTTAACCATTGATTTACAAGGTGGATTTAGAGTCTGTATCTTGTTTGAAATTTTTCTTTTGCAAAGATGGACTCCTCGTAGTGTCAGATGCTGTGCATTTTGTCACATCGATTCCAGGGGCTGTAACCAAAGATGTGTCATAAGATCCTTTTGTGATGGAGTCATGGTCTAGAACCGTTGCAGGAAGAGGTTGCAGGTTGACTTTTTTAGAAGTTCTGTAAATCTACAATTCTTAAAAGCTGGATTTTTGGTGTGATTGAAATAAGGTGTGTGGTATGATACTAAAAAAAAACCAACCAAACAAAACCCTGTACTCTTTTGTTGTCAGCATACCTGAACCTACACTGTGGTGCTTTCCAGATCATAAAATAGTGAGGTCCTTTTATCTGCCCTTCTGGGACTAAAAAGAAAGAGGACCTTCGCATTTTTTTGCTGGTTTTGGCTGTTTCTGTGGGAAGAAGGGAGTTACTTTGTGTTTTGAGGTTTATGGGGGCTGGGTTATCTGTTTTGTGCTTGGCAATCCTGTCCCGGAAGCTGGCTTTACTGAAGACCCTGCAATATTAACCAGTTTGAGGGTACAAACCACAAGCAAGTCAGAAGTTTTGAGTTTTTAATGTAGGCTCTTTTACAGACACTTGATTCTCGTCTTTGTCATATTACAAGCTTATAACTCATTTATCTCTTTGAGGAGAATAAAGGCAAAGTGTATCAGCTTCAGTCCCTAGTAATTATGGATGGTGCTGTTTAAATCGGTCTGAATTACCGTGCCAAAGATAAAATTACATTTTGCAGCAAGCTAAATCTTTTTTGTAAGGAGTGGTGAGGTGTTGGGGACAGCTCTCAGTCACAGGCCCTTTTGTTCTTTGCTCATCACCCTTTCCCCCCAGGAAATCTTCTTAAGAAAGATAGCTTATTCTTGAAAACATTTACCATGGCTTGGAGTCTGTGTGAGTTGATATTGGTGGGTGTTTGGCCTACTAATCCATACCTCACCCTCCCTTTGGATTACACGACTTTGTACTCTGGCATAACCCTTCCCTGCAATGAGTTTAGGGATCTGCTGTCTCTCTGCAAACCATTGTTCCTTTTGGCATCAGCATTTTGGTGGAGCAAGCTGAGTTTGCCCCAGCACTGCTGAAGCAGGGGCATTGTGCAGGTAGTAAGGTCCCATGGCTGAGGGGGAGACAGTGCGAGAGGCCTTGTGCAGGCCAGGATGAAAGGTACTGTGGTAATGTTTGTATTGTTTAGTATCCTGTACCTCTCAAATTAATGCACATTTGTGACTGTGGTATATTGTGCATCATGAGTTCATGCAACTCAGTTTGCTTTGCAAGTGTCTCATTCAAAAAAAGTGGAAGATTAAGGAATAGGTGACTTGGAAAAACCTGTGTGACTGGTATTCGCTTCTGTTGTGCAGTGGAGTTGAATGAAAGTGGACCAGCTCAGATGTTGATTTACATAGCTGCAAAAGATTTGCTGTGTCCAGCAGTATGTCTGAATTGATGTGGAACAGATTATTCCTTTGTAGGTGAAAGCAGTCAGTTGGATTGGGAACTGCTTTTGGGAGCTAATGTCCTTTACTTTTATAGGACTGAACAACTTAGCAACCTGAACTGTGGACAGATGGTCCAAAAGCTTTTTGGCTCTGTGAATTAAGGTTGCATTTTTCTACAGCTAAATACAGATTAATTGAGCAGAAGTTAATCACAGCTACATTTCCATTGCTCTTACTACTATTAAAAGTCCAAAGTGAATGGAGGTAAAATTATTTTTGGCTTGTTGGGGAGGAAACACTGTTCAAGAAAGCCTGAGTAGCTATTGCTAACATTAAAGATGTGAACATTTCAGCCATTTAAGTTGGGAAATTATCACAATGCAGGCATACAGTGAGTCTGTCTGTTAAAGATTATTCCAAAGACACACCATGAATTACAGCTGCTTTAAAAATGAAACTAAATTAGTACTTCCATTATTAGTAGTTTCATCTGGTTGGTAGTTCCTTGTTTTCAGAAAGGACTGGGAAAATTTTTTCTTTACCTTGGAAGAGTGCTGGGAGGGAGGTACTTTATTACATTTTTTGTAGGTTGTAAGATTTTGTCGTTTGTAGTAGTGTATTTCAGAATCATCCTGTTCTCATACCTTTGTTATATTTTTACCTGTCTGGAGGCATTCTGTTACTTGTGGCATAGTCGGTCTTTAACTCAGCTAAACCAGGTATTTGCCTTTAGTGAACCATTCAAAAATACTGTGGTAGTTTGGAACAGTCATTGCTGCACTCATAGCTCCCCCTGCTGCTAACATAGTAGTGCCTAGGATATTTTGTGACCGTATGTTTTAGTCATAATTAAGATACAACTTTATTTTTGAGAAGCCCACTGATTTTATTTATTTATTTTCTTGAAACATTTCTGATGTGTTAGAGTGATTTTTACTGATGAAGTAGGAATAGGAGACACCAGGCTGATAAGTGAAGAGGACGCAAGTCGTAGGGGGAGCTTCAATTCTAGTAGAACTAAGGAGTAAATATGGTTATGTCTGAATTCTACGTAGTTAATAAATGTAGCCTTGCTCTGCACCATCAGTATGCCTATGCTGAATGAGTACATTGAAATTTAGAATAATGTAGATTGGAAGGGAATTCTAGGTATGATCTACTTAGCTTAGATCTTACTTAACTCTTAAGTTCAACTTAGAGTAGGACTGGCAAGTTTGAATTGCTAAGGGCATTATTTAAGTGATTTTTTTTTAATATCTCAGAGCATCTTCTAATGTTTGACTACCCTTATGGTGATTTTTTTTCTTGTGCTTAATTGGAACTTCCCTTGTTGCAACTTGTCTCTGCCTGTTGTGCTATCACTGTGCATCTCTGAAAAGAGTCTGTCTGTTCTCCCCATAAGTAGTAAAAATCTGTAAAAAGATCCCTCAATCCCCTTCCCCTCAGCCTTCCCTTTTCCAGACTGAATAAAACTTTTAGCTTCTCCTGATACAGAATGTGCTTCAACCCCTTTGTCATCTGTATGGTCCTCTGCCACATTCCTTTGCTATAGCAGTTTAATTCTTGTCCGATTTTGGGCTTCCCATTACACAGTCCTCCAGATACTGTGAATCTCATAAGCTCTAAAGAGAGGGGAGGAATTGCTTTTTTTATAGGGGAAACTTATAAACCTATACACCCCTGTCATCGACTTGGTGGCTCTCCTCTGGCTTCATTTCAGCAGGTCCATGTCAGACATCCAATCTGTTGGCTGTAATTTTTAATGCTGTAATTCTTCTCAAGTGTGAGTTGATTAGGATTAATATCTGAGCATTGGACTAGAAAGATAATTGCGTTTGTTAGGGATGTTTTCAGTCTTCAAGGGGACCAACAGATTAGGTTAGGCAATGAATCAAGAGTGCTTTAAAATTTGGTTCTCCTTCATAATACTTTCTTCTGGCCTACAAGTGATGCAAAGTTTTAAGACAGAGACTGAAATTATTGCCTGTGTTGAAAAGCTTCTGCCAGTGGGAGAGTTGTTAGGTACTTAGGCAATTAATGCTACTATTTCTCAGTATATGTATTGCCACAGAACATCATAACTGTGAGGTACCATCACTGTTATGGTGAGTCTGTTCCGGTAAAGCAGTCAAGTTTGGTGGCTACAAACACACTGCTCCTGTGATACTTCTTTTCTCCTGAGTGCATTAACTGAAGACATACAACGTCACAAAAGCACCTAGGTTGTGTTTTCACATGAGTAGTAAACTCTTCAAATCCCATATGGCTGTATTTTCAGATCAGGATATCAGGCATTGTTCTTAATGATTATTGTGGCACCTCTGTCGAATAAACCTGTTTGACTCCCATTTGATACGTAATTATTGAAAATCTTAGGTTTGCAGCTGTTTGAAGGAAGAATATACATGTATATATTCTCTATCCAGCACCATCTAAATACATCTTTCATCTCTTGAACAGCTCTCAGAGTTAAAAATCAGATAAACACAAAACCCAACCAAACAACAAAACCCCATTACATTATAGCACTCAAACAGTTCCAGTAGAAGTTAGAGGTGTGTAGGAAAGTGGCACAGGTTTGGTCTACCAGAAGTATTTACTTGTGGTTTGAACACTTTCTGTATTTTTGTGCCTGAAAGCAATGAATTTTCAGTGTTCATTTCTCTGTAGGTTCACATATGTTTTTTAAATGCTCACGTGCTTTTTTTAATTCTTTCTTCTAGTAGTCAAAGAAGTCCATCACCAGGTCCAAATCATACCTCTAGCAGTAGTGCATCAAACTCAACACCTGCACCACAAAATCCATCTGTACGACCCACATGTTCATTAACACCTACGCTAGCAGCACACTTCAATGAAAACCTTATAAAGCATGTTCAAGGCTGGCCTGCAGATCATGCAGAAAAGCAGGTGAGTACTTCTTTGCCTTGTTCCCTCTGAGAGCGCATAATGTGTAGCTTAAAATTTGAGTTTCTTACTCAGGTTGCTTTTGCAATGAGTGAAAAGTATTTAAAAGAACCCCAAACCCTGATGCTTGTCCTTAGCCAGAAGAGAGGAGAGGAAAGAGAGATTAGGCCAGACCTTCAGGTTTTATGTGTGATTGCCTTTATGTAGTTGGGTATTTTCAGTCTCACGCTTCATCCCTCATATGAGTAGCTAGCCTCATAACTAATTTTTTACTGCTAAAGTTATGTTGAAATTTGCAAAGAACATAAATTTCAACAGATTTTTTAATAATTGTATTTTTGTGATGTGAAAAATGTTATAAATTAGGTATAGAGTTAAACTATTTGAGACTACTCCACAGTTTAGTTACTGACTTGTTAGTTGTACACAGTGAAAAAGGAGCTCTGCCTTGTTTGTAAATTGATGTAGAGTACTCAGACTGAATTTGGGCGATTTTTACGTAATAGGAAATCCAGTGGAATTGCCATCTATATATTTTAGCTAACTGCATAAAACCTATCCTGTTGTAGTAACATAAGGAAACTGGATGCATATCAGCTGCTTGGAATGTATTACTCAAAGGAACCATATTGGTTATTGAATCTAGTTCAAGTACTTTCACAGGCAGCCTTGTCTGATGCAGTCTGTTTGGGATAATAATCTTACCTAGCCCAGTTTGCTTGGTCTTTTGAAGAGTGGTTGCATGCTGGCACCAGCCTACACTGGAGACTTTTGGGCAGCAGCTTACAAGATGACTCTTGCAAGCATGGTCTAGACTGAGACCCTGTTAGAATTCTTGACTCCTTTCATTAATTTTTTTAAATCAGTTTTAAGACATTACCAACCTGTACTGAGTCAAACACTGAGCCATTGCTGAGGAGTGTCTTTAAGAAAGTGGTGCAGCACAGGCTCTTAGCCATGGCCTTGGTCCGTAGTTTTGGAAGTATTATTTTCACTGGGTACTGAATGCACAAGTACCTTAATATAGAAAACAGATTTACGCAATGCTTAGGTTTTGGGGTTTTTTCCCTCAATGGTAATAAAGAGATCAAAAAACTCAACTAATTCTAGGCAGTCATGTACTCAGCTGGGTACTTCTCCCTTTGTGCCAAGTGCTACCTGCTATGTTGTCCTGTCTTCTGTTTCAGATGATTTCACATAGGAGTGTTGTTTATAGACCAGTTTTGAATAGTAACATTTGAGGCACTTAAGTGAGGTATCTGATGTAAAGGAAAAAGTGAATGAAAGTACAGGTGCAGTACATAGTGAAGAAAGTTAGATAGATCAGAGTGGAGAGACTAAAAGTGCAGTGCCTTGGTTTCTTCAGATAGCTGCCAGATGCGTAGTGTAATTTGAAATTAGGGCAGAAGAGCACATGCCAGAGTAAACTGAAAAATAAGTAAGTAAATTAGAAGTGCCAGGACAGGTATGTGCTAAAGCAATCAGACTAGAAGAAATGTGCTGTGCAGTAGTTAATAGCTAAAACATTCTTGAATACAGCAGTTACCTCACAGAACTCATAAAAAGCACTTAACATGGAAAACTGAAAAACAATTCAGTAATTGGAGTTGTGCAGGGAAGACATGGGAAATTATATCCTACTGGAGACCAGGGTACTCCTGGATGTTAACAAACTCCAGAAAAGAAAACTTTTAATGTTCAGGAATTAGAATGCAGGATGCTGCTTTGAACTGGAGAAATGTCATAAGTTGATGAAGACCATGCTAAATAACGTTATTTTTGGGAAGGAAAAATTAAGCATACAAATACCTAAGTAGATGTGAATGTGTCCCAGGAGGCAGCTAAGCACCACACACCCACTTGCTTGCTCTGCCCCAATAGGATAGAGGAAACAATTAGGCAAAAATGAGAGAACTTGTGGGTTGAGGTAAAGGCAGCTTGGAGACTAAAAGAGGGTGGAGGAAAGTGATGCAAAAGCAGTCACTACCAGCCAGCCAATGCCCAGCCAGTCCCTGAGCCATGGCAGCCCTTGTAAAACTGCCCCCCCAGTTTTACTGCTGAGTATGACACATTGTATGGTATGGAACATCCCTGAGGTCAGTTTGGGTCAGCTGTCCCAGTTTTGCTTCCTCCCTGCTTATTGTCCACCCACAACATATTTGCTGGGCAGAGAGGGGGTCAGAGAGAGAAAGGGAGAAACCCTTGATGCTGTGTAGGCTCTGGTTAGAAACAGCTAGAACATTATTGTATTATCAGCACTGGCTTGGTCACAGATTCAAAACATGGCACCATGTGGACTGCTGTGAAGAAAATTAACACCATCCCAGCCAGAGGCAGTGCAGTGGAGAATAACATTGCTAAACAGTAATGCTGCAGGGAAGGCTGTATTTGAAACAACTTTTTTTTCCATGTAACACTTACAAGAAGTCCTCTTCCTTATTGCAGTGTAATACACAGGGCTTCAGAGTAATTATACTGGTCTCCTTGGTGCTGTCGAGTTCTCTGGAGTCATACCCAGTTCAGTGATGAGACTTAGAGAAATGCACAAATTGGGAATTGAATTGCTGATGCCCTTTAAATTTACAATTCTTCTAGTTTGCAGCTGACTAAGTGGGGATATTAAAATAATGGAGTTTTTCTGGAAGAGAACACCTGAAGAGATTTGCAAAGTTTTTTTGTCATGTAGCTAGAAAGAAGATGGCATTCAGTTATTTTTGTCACTAAGGCTTTATTTAAATCTGCCATGGAAATGATGGAGACTTTGAACTACTTGAACAAGTTACTTCAGAAACTCAGAGTCCTGTCATGTACTGCTTTTCAAGATGGTTGGGTAAACATTTGTTAGGATCAAGAAAATCTAATCTATCCCTACCTTAGCATAGGCCTGGGTTAGACATTTTCTGGGCAGCAGTGTTGTTTAGTTCTGATTCAAAATGGGCTTTTATAGAGAACTTAATATGCTTCTTATTTAATACTCCTTTTTGAAATTAGAGTGCTTCGCTGTTTCGAGACACACTCCTCCAGCAATTCTCTGGCAACTGCCAGTTGTTTCCAATGCATGATTCAAAATCCTAACCTTTATGTGTAACCACTGCAGGCATCAAGATTGCGTGAGGAAGCCCATAACATGGGAAGTGTGCATATGTCAGAAATTTGTACTGAATTAAAGAATTTAAGGTCTTTAGTTCGAGTATGTGAAATTCAAGCAACTTTGCGTGAGCAAAGGTAAGTGTCTGCTCTGTGCTTATCTTCAGTTTTCAGGGTGGTATTAGAGCTTCCATTCTGGCATTGTTTTGCCTGAGTTCTGTTTACTGATGACTTTTTAAGTACACCACTACTTGCCACGTTTGCAAGATGCCTTCCCTGTGTACATTCTACCTGTTTCCCACCTGGAAATAGTACCAGATATGCAATTTTTGTATCTATTTTTACCTGGATAGAAAAGAAATATCTTTGCAGATGCCTTAGTACATTGCAAAAAACTCATTAACTCTAAGTATTTCAGCATTGTTCTAGAATATCTGCTGATACATAACGCATAGATCACATAGGTAAACATTTGCACAGTTTATGCTGGTCTGAAATACTACAGTTTACATGAGAAATTCATTAGGTCTAAAGCCAGAGCAAGTTTGAACAGGTGTAATTTGCATCACAAGCTAAGGAAAAATTAATGTTTGCTTATAGCAAAGTAGACTTCGCATCTTAAGTCAGTGATAGCAGATGTCTTGTGTGTCACTGAAGTGATACACAGCCATGCTGTTGAAGACTGTTGTGCAAGACTGAAAGCTGTAATCTTAAAATACATGCTTAAAATTTTCACCAGTAGTCCTGATCCTGAATCTACTTTCATACTTGGTTTCCTTTTCCAGTGATGTTATCCCAGCTATTAAGTCACACTACAGTTTGAATGTAGTGATTCTGATTTGCTGTTTGAAGCCACCTTAATTGCATTGCATGCTGTTTAAGTAGCTGCCTCTATTCTAGAATCTCTTGCATTTTGGCAGTTAGTGAAACCATCCTTTAGAAGCAGGCTATAATATATTTATAAACCTTTCCTGATAAAGAATTGAAAACATCCATTCTTTCTGAAGCTTTATTTCATAACTTCACTACATGAATTACAGTTTCTATAGTACATTTAATGAACTGCTCGGTTTCTTGCAGTTTTTGTTTCCTAAGGTGTCATTTCTGTCTCTGAGTGCACATTTGATCTGAAATAACATGTCAAATGTCATTGTTCATCTCATTAATAGTACCTTGTTTCTTGTACACTTTGTATCCTTAAACTGTCAATGGATAATTATTATGACTTTGAGCCTATAGTAACATGTATCTTTTGTTTTTGCTGCAATCCAAAAGATGTGGAATACAAGGCATAAGTAACAAGTTAATGGGGGAGGCTTTTGCAAAGGATGGGATTATCAAAATCAATATATTTAAATGATACTATTTATGTACTTTTGCACAGAAGAGTACTTCTTAAATTTCTTCTGAGAAGGAACTTCATTTCCCGACAAAGCAGTTATATTATTTGAATCATAACTGACAGCATGTGAAAAGGCACTTCTCATTGACTGATATATTTTAAATGCCCATGCCTTGAAGTTAAATGTTATCTTTTCAGTGTGTCTATCTTAATTATATTTCACCTACTTTTCAGTAGAAAATTAATTTTTAATGAAATGGGTGCATACTTGAAAAATGTTCCATGAAAGTCTGCTGAATTCCTGCTTTTTCTGCATTGATTAAAGTTGCTTCAGATTTCATAGAATATTTATATAAAACTTAAACTCTCCCTGAGTATTTTCATATTTCACTGACATGTTTGCATTATATTTCAGCATCATGATAAGTAGTTTCAAAATGTTCATTAAAAATTCTGGGTAACAGTCCTGTAAACCAAATGTTTGTTAGTCGCAGTAATTGCTTAATGTCAGTACAGAAGAAGAAGAAAATGGTATAAAAAATGACGAGCAATATCATTTATTTCTAAGCAAGGTGTAGTTACAACTTTTTTTCTTAGATGCCTTTCAATGATGCTTCAAATATTTCTGAGATTGGAGCTTACCATAACTAAAGACTACCACTAGCCACAGAGCCAAATACTAAAAAAAAAGGGTTGCACCTAGGGGAAAACTCACTTGTTTAAGAAAAAATGGAGCATTTTAGGTTGTTTTGCAGTCTGGAGAACTGCATGACACAGTCATAATGCTGTTCTCCACATTATTCAGTTACTTAGCTTACTTGCCAGTATCCTGCTTTTTGTGGGAGCTACATTCAAGTGAGGAGCAGGCTTGAACTGTGTATCAGTCATAATAGCAATAGATCAACTTAGTTTTTTGAACTGAAGTGTCAAATGCATCAAGTCTTTGTGCATCTGCATAAAGTTGTAAGTTATTGAACAGATTGGGAATTAATAACTGATTTTTTTTTTTAATGGCGCTAAGGAGCTCGGTATCTTTCATTGAAATTGTAGAAGTAGTTGTGTAGATGGTTATTTCATACATCTGTATAATGGAAATGTTTATACTAATTTATTTTTTTTTCTCTTGCAGGATACTATTTTTGAGGCAACAAATTAAAGAACTTGAAAAGCTAAAGAATCAGAATTCCTTCATGGTGTGAAAAGTTGTAAACAATTGCACATGGTTTTGAGTACAGGAACTATTAAACTGATGCCCAGTCTTAACACTTTTGAGCTGCATTTGAGTAGACTTTGGACCGTTGAGCTGGGCAGAAAAAAAGTTGACATGGGGAAGGGGACAGGAGGGAGTCAAATTCAGGGGAAAGATACAAGAATGATTTGTAAAACCCTTGAAATGTAGATTTCTTGTAGATGTATTCTTCACGTTGTAAATATATTTTGTAGAGTGAAGCCATGGGAAGCCATGTGTATCAGAGCTTAGACATCCAAAACTAATCAGTGCTGAGGTGGCTAATTACCTAGCCTCTTACATGTAAACCTGTCTGCAAAATTAGCTTTCTTTTTTTTTTTTCTTTTTTTTTCCTTTTTTTTTTTTTTTTTTTTTTTTTTTTTTTTCTTTTTTTTTTTCTTTTTTTTTTTTTTCTTTTTAGTTAATTTATCATTCAGAAATTTTTCATTTCCTAAAATTCAATGCAAGCGCCAGGCGATCTGTGTCTAAGGCTGCAACAGTTTGGGCAATGTACAAAATACCACGAAACAACTGTTTCCACACTTGCACCGAGTCGAGAGCAGTGCTTCTCCATTTCTGTTTTACAGAGAAATGTTTTTCATCTTCTGTGTTCCATTTCCCCGTGAAATCCTAAATCTGATTTTATCAGCTTTTTAATGCTTCTAATTTTCTCTTTTCTTAAGGCACTGTTGCTATGGCACTTTTTCTATAATCTTTTCATTCCTGTGTACAGTAGCTTAAAATTGCAGTGATTGAGCATAACCCACTTGTTTGTATAAATTATTGAAACGTATTTCCATTTGCACCCTGTAAGAATGGACTTATAGTACTGCTGGGCATGTGTGCTGAAAGTACATTACTTGCTCAAATATAAGGAAATAGCCCAATGAACATGTTAACATGGTTGTGGGAGGGGAAAGAGGAAAAAAAAAGCTAGTCAGATGTGAATTGTATCTGTTGTAATAAACATGTTAAAGCAAAGAAACACTGGTTTTCATTTCCTTTGGTCAACACATTGAAATTTGGTCTATTTGGGGATTCTTTATTAGAACTGTTCTTGTTGAACATTTTTGTACTTAAGTCCTCAAGGGAGGTTTTGTTTAAAACTTGTAAACAGGAAAATATGTATAAAATATTTAAGGAAATATAAAATTCAACAAGAATGATTTAAGACACCTCCCCAACAGTTGTCATATGTTAACTCCTGGTTTACCTGTCTTGATATTATGACATTTCATTTCGAAGGATGTTTGTGTTGTAGCTAACTGTTTAAGTCTGGTGCTGACTGCTGTTCTTAACCATCACAAAACGCTGAATTTGTGTAATTGGAGCAACTCACCGTTTGAAAATGGTGGAAGAGCTCAGCTTTGTATATTGTTTCCTAAAGTATATTAAAAATAAAAAAGAAACTATTGCTACTACAAATAAACGTGACTTTTTCTTTGCTTAAAAACAACAGAAATCGTGATGGCAGTACTAGTTTAATATTTGTAGAGGTGTATATGTCACAGCAGTCTGTTAGGTAGGAACGATTGTAGGGGATGGATTAAAAAAGAAAGGAACTTAATGATAAAGGTGTTAACATGCGATGCTTCGTGTTTTGTTCCTAAAAAATACTTTCAGCACCAGAAACATTACTTGATTTTTGTGTTGAGCGAGCTTGGACTGGTTTTTAAAATCAGGTTTTCATCAGTGGAAGCTGAATGCTCTGACCTAACAAAACACGTTGCAAATGGAGCAAGTTGAAATACCTAACTAACAGCAACAATGGAAAATTGGGATAGATGAACTTGTAACTGTTACTTTCTTTTTAACCCAGTTATGTTCTGTTGTGTTTCATGCAAATGTTTGATTTTTCTCAGGAAATGGGAGTTATCTTAATTAATTTAAACATGCATTGTTTCTGCATTTTTAGAGACCCACGGCGGTGTGACAAAATTCTTCCTGAGACTTTCATATTTGCCTTGCATCCTATGTTTGGAAGTTGCTCAAGTGTAGGGAAATAACATGTGAAATGCATGGATGTACAAGGCATCTCTCACCAGTGGTTGTCCTTAGTTCAGGCATTTGCTGTTTAGTTACTTGCTGAGACAAAGGTACCTTCTATCTTAGTAGATACGCTAGGTCTGTTTTTCACAAGCTTATTTTGTTTCCTTTTGATTGTTATATTGCCCTCTATAGCATCCTGTATTAATGAGCTTCACAAGTTAATTTTATTTGTGGAAAATTTCCTTGGATTATTTTTTCTAAATCTATTTTGAATTAATTTTCTTACATTTAACTACTGCCTGTTGATCTTGCTGTTTTACAGAAGAATATCCTTTCCAGCCTAAAGAGTTCCAGTCCGTTGTTACTCACTTGAAAACTTCCCGTAAAGTACAAATGGTCAATGGCCTAATGCCATTGGGGTAGTATTTTATCAGATGTTGTGGCATGCTCAAGGACTACAGCAGGAGCTTGATACGATTATGAAGTAATCTGACACGTCCAAGGAACTCCCATTTTTATTTTATTCTTTTCACTGACCTTGATCTGAAGGTGCTGTGGTCAGCTGCTCTATTTCCATCAACTTTCCCTGCTTACACTGATCTGCAGCGATGCAGTTTCCCTTTCAGACTCATTTTATCAATTGTATCTCATTTGGTAGGAGCATCTTACCTTTTGGTGGATACTGGTGCTGTTTTTACTGTTGCAATTAAAAACATATTCAGAAAGAGTGTGTAATTGAGGCCAGGAAGAATTTTTAAAATACCCATTCCTTTTTGGAGCAGCCTCATTGCAGGAGTATCCCCAAAGATACATGAGAAAATACTGGGTAGTTGTGCCATGCCTCCTATGTCAGTGGGTCAAAGAAGACCATGTCTTACTGTCACCCTTTCATTCCAGTGTCACCTTGCCTGTGATGACAACCTGAGGACTTAGCAAAACAGAGTCCTTTGTTGCTGTGACTTTGGCCAATTCTGTATCTACTGCTGTGCCCTGAGCATCACTGTCACAGTGCCTCAGGGTACTCATGAATCTGCTGTGTGTAAGGGCAGTCACTTACTCCAACTCTAAATCAACATACATCTGTTGTATATATAGTTAAATAGTTATATATATGCTTGGAATTAGCTGGATGTTTCTGTTAATATGTCATCCTTACTGCTGATTGTGGAATAATATTCTGTCATCACCAAATCAATGTCATTTACAGATATAAGATGATAATGAGACAAATCTGGATGTTTTAAAAATAATGCCTTGACTTTCAAAAGTCTCCAGCAGAGGAATATTCTCAGCTGAAGTGCCATCATTGACATCAGCACTACTGTTCTGCCCGTCATTGCTGATTAATGATATGTGGAGGTTTCTTTTGTTCTGGTTTTCTTATTTCTTAAGAATCAGAGATTTTGATGTGAATCTGTTTCATTGCCTAGCAAAAGAAAAAAAACCTTTTTTGGACCATTGTTTTCCTGTAGGCAGTCAAGCAAAAGCTGTCATTTGCAACTGTGATCCATATAGATGCTGACTTCTGCAAAACAGTCTTTTTCAGCAGTGATAAAGTTTTGGATTGCAGTTACGCATCACTCTTTTTAGATACCTGTTAATAGCCTCCTAACCTACGTGGATGCCTGTGTTGCTGCTCCTGTACTAACCCATCTGGAATTGTTCCTAGATGCTCCTTGATAGAGATTTCTGTGTTTTTCAACTATTGCTTTTTGTTTGGGGAGCCTGTCTGAGGGAAAGGACTGATACAGACTCTCTACCGCTCAGGGCTCCAGCTAGCTGAGAATCTGGAAGTCACAAAGCGCTTTTCTCCTCCCTAGTAAAGGCACTAACCCACCTGATCTAGGACTTTATAGAGAATGACCTGTCAGCTTTTGTCTCCCATGGGAACTAGGAATATTCTAGGAAGGCTTGTTGCATCCTGGACAGAGCCTGCCTGGAGCGAGTGTGCCTTATGCAGCTGTTCTACACGGCTCCATATACCAGACTTAGCACAGCAGGCTTGCAAATGGCTTGAACAACCTGATCTTTCCAGCAGTTACTCAGTATGTGTGACAGTATTTTGTCACCTTCTGTTAGTCACAGGTGCCAGAGAGCATTTGCGAAGGGATGCCATCTACTCCTGCATGCAGCGCCATGCTCAAAGACTAATGCCTGTGCTCCAGTTTGAAACCTCAGAATTTGGGCTGTGTAGAAGTGTGTTAATACTGCGGTGCTCAGTGATCAATTAGGCTTCTCTTCCTTTTCACTGTATATTATTGATGAAAATTATTGATGGAAAATACTGTCACAGTCATCTGTATCAGCAGCTAGAATAGTGCAAGTCACTTAAACTGATTCTCATTCTCCTGCATTTTTTAAGTTGACACTTAGAGGTCAGTTAGCATGTTGCCTCAGAGTTCTGGACAGCTTTCTTCTCCTGCCTGGCCAGGCAGATTTGCTGATAAGGTCTTACATACTTCTCTGGGCAAAAATCTGTGATTGCATCTTTTTTTAGTGTAATTGGGATGCTGTCAGAATTTGACTGGGGTTCCTGTTCTGTTGGATGCATCCTTGTTAGCAGGAGAAAACTTGTGCTGGGAAGAGTTGTTTGGTTAAATGACCAAAGCCCATGGCAGATGGTGCTACAGAAGGTGAGTTTGTTGTCAGCAAATCTGGACTACGTGATGGTGCCAAGGGGGTCTGATGTCCGTCACTTCCACCCAGGTTTCTTTAGCTGCTGCTCTGCATCCTCGGAGTAAAGGTTTTTCCTTTTTCCACGTTTTGAAAGGCTTATTGAACTTTTTCTTCTTGTTGGAGATTCGATTTCACACTGAGTCTTCTATCTTTGTTTAAATGGAAAAGCTATGAAACCACTGACAGCATGTACCTGTCTTCACTTGCTAAATAAAACTGCCTTTCTGCTTGCAATAACATTGCTAGTAGAAGCATGGATAACTGAACCTCTTGATATGCCCTGGTTTTAGGGTAAAAATTCCCAGAATTCACTTTGATCTAGGGTGATGTCTGAATTTCACTTAATTAAAAAAAGAGAATTAATTTATCATGTATTTTATTCTTATGTCCCCTGGCACCTCTTCACCTGAACAATTAGAGATGGAGGTGTGGGGTGTGTAGAGTGGAATATACGTATCATGTTGATAGCTCAAAATCTTTCAGGACTCTTGTTTGCCTCACAGGTTGTTTCACTGAAAGAATTGCTTGGTGAGGGTGAGGTTTCACACAGCTTATCTGACACCCAGCTCCCTGCAGAAAGAACAGACCCTTCCTTACTGCTTCGCTGCTCCTGGTGATGTGCTCCTGCTGAGTCCTTTTTGCCACCCCGAAGTGATCCAGGGAGTGCTGCCCCAGCAGAAACCTGCCTGGTAAATGTGTCGCTGACTTCAGAGGCTCACGGGACTCGCACCAAGGAGCCAAGTGAGGGCAGGGCTGGCACCTTCTGGCCTTGAAGGGCAGAGTAACACTTGGGTCAGCTGTAAGCTCAAATGGGAAATGCTGTTAAAACTCTGAGCTACATGTGCAGAGAGCAGGGACTTGGGACATGGAGACTGCTCCAAGTTAGGCATGGTTTTCTGGGGTTTGGATTCAAGTATGCTTTCATCTGAAAATTTTGTCTCTGTGAACTTGTACCTGCTATGCATCTGAACAAAATTCAAACTGCCCTATTAACTACAACATGAGCTTTCAGGTAAGCATAAATCAAGATCTAACTATCAAGCACATTCTTAATATATTTTAAACAAAGCACCTGTCCCAAAGTAAACAGTGCATCTTTAATAGGTTTGGTAAATAAAGGGAATAGTGTCTCCAAGGAAATGCTATTCCTCTTCAGCTACTACTCCCTGTTAAACTAACACTGAACTGCTATTCTTGCACTGGATTGTCTCATTAGACACCAAACCTCTCTCAAGAGTGAGGGAAAATCTGCTTGGCTGTCCTCTTCTGCCATCTGATGAGTTTGGAGCATTTCCTGAACTCCTTAGTTGTTGTGTGAGGATTTTGCAGACTCCCCTGCAGGAGCCTTGTGAGCGAGCACATGCCCTGGCTGTGGGTGCTGAGCAGCCGGCCAGGCTGGGGATGTGCCATGGCTCCTGGGCCAGCTCAGGTGCTTGGCACACCTCTGCCCATGAGCTGGTACCTGGAGAGACACAGGCTCTGGCTCTGCATGTGCTTTCTCTCACTCTCCAGACAATCTGCCTCACTCCTGTGGCAGCTGACACTGCATGGTGCCTGGCTGGGGTGTGAGGGGGTGTGCAGAATGTGTATCTGAGCTGATCCAGCGCTGCTCCTGGCTCAGCAGAGACAGACTAGTGCACAGCCTGATAAAAAGCCTCTGCTTCAGCTGGCACTTCTTTACCTAATTGGAGTTTTTAGTGCTGTAGTAGCTGACGAAAGGAAAATTCCAAAGCACAGGAATCTCTCTGGCACACGCAAGGCATCCAGCTCTGGAGGGTCAGAGCAGGAGAACCACCAAAATGAGAGTTCAGAAAACCACATTGGGGTGTCAGTGCTTACCTGAACTGCATCCAGCACTGCTACTATGGCTAAATCAGATCTAATTTTGGTAATGCTAGGCCTGACCCCTTTTCCTCTGGAAACTGCCTTCCTTTTGTTTAAAAATCAATGTCACCAATTTTGGGGTTCTGGTAACCCACCTAGAATAATCATTGCTATAAGCCCCTAAATCTCTGTGTTTTTTTCCTAGATAACATTTGTGGTTTCTCTCCTAATTGTTAATATATTTGAACTTGTTTAATTCTGTAGTACCCAGAGTCAGTACTGGTTGTCCTAGATCAATATAAGATTAAGTGGAGTTTATATGTTAGGTGTAGTTTTGTGACTATTTCTTTTAATCTGAAATGTCAGCAATTGTTTCGAGCTACTCGAGGTTAGCGGTTCAATTTAGAATAGTTTATTCATCAGAAGACAACATTTTGGTAGCTGGTTCATGGGAGTTTGTTTCATGCTTTTACAGTTTCACATGACTGGTCTTCATGGCATTAATAAAGTGTAGTGATGGTCTGAGTTTCACAAGAATCTTCCTTTTGCAGTCAGGAGTGGGATTGATACACAGCATCCCTGGGTAGTACTTAGTAAAAGACTTTACTTCAGGCATGCTATGCATTGATTATTCAGCATTTAGTAGTCTGAAAACAAGTTTTCATTATCATGCATTGACCCAAATATCTGCTACTATTTTTAGGTAGGCTACTCATATCACAGGATTAATTTCTGCTCACATCCAGTGTGCTCACCCACAGGCATTAGATTTTGGAAGATCTAGTGTGAAAACATTGAGATGTGGAGAGGCTTAAGCCTCAGGCTTTTGTGGTGATACACACTTTTAGATGGGGACCACCTAAAAGAAATCTGCCATTAACTTCTTACATAGTTGTTTAGAAAAAAACCCCAACCTTTTATTTCTAATGATGTTCTATTCTTTTTCCTGCCTTGTTCAACTCCAGTGGGATTTGGATTATTACAGGAATTTTCACAAAGGAAATTTTGTTCATCACATTTTTCAGCAATGGCATCCCATGCTGGCAAGTAGAAATACTAAAATAACTTCATATTTTGTACCTTTTCATAGTAGAATTTGTAAGATTTTCTCTTTCCAACTAGAGTTATTAATTCATTTCTACAGAGTTACTTAAGAGAGAGAATTTCTACCTGAGAATCTCGTGTAGTTGTGATGCTTTTGATGTGCTTTTTTAATGCCTTAATTTTTTTTTCCAGAAAAGATGAGAAGTGTCATCATATACCCTAAAACCCCTAAATTCAAAAAAGGTTGTGAGAATCTAGTACTTTGCTGATGGGAGGAAAAAGTTAAATCAGATTTGCCTGCTCATTTTGTTACACGCTTGAGTTCTACACAGACTTGAAATTTTTAGCGAAGGTATGTTCAGTATTATTAAATGCCATCTTTTCTGTGTGCTTTTACATTTTGTGGAATTTCCTGGAATGAGTGGCAGGGCATTTGTGAACTATGGGAAATATTTTTAACTGAATCTACTTTTCAATATTAATCTAAAATTCAGAGATTATTAATGCATTTTAATCAATGCAGAAGTAGGCTATAGTGGCTTTAGAGACTTCTCTGAACTGAGAAATCAACCTGATTACTTTTTCCATTTTTTGAGCCATCTGGGCCATTTTATTTGAAATGTTCTTCTTCCTTTTTAGTATTTGAGGCTTGTTTTTCCTTTCAGCTCCTTTTTATGTCTCTTAAGTTGCTTACTACATCCTGTCATACTGATAATAATCTTTGGCTAGGGATTGTGTCCCCTCTTCATGCTGGCACCAAAAGTGTCATGCTGTGATTTCAGTCATGCAATTTCTCTTTTTCCAGGTAGGATTTTATCATCCATTGCATTTTTATGATCCAGATGCTGAAGTTTTTACTATCATATCTTCATCTTCCTCTGCCTAGGTTTGTCTTCCTGCTGCTCTTCACCTCCTTTTGTCAGTCTCCTGCTGTTAAAGGGCAATTCCCCAATCCCTCCCATGGAGTTCTCAGTGGACAGCACATGTAGAAATACAGAATCATAAGGGAAAAGACTTCCAAGATTACCGAGTCCAACTCAGTAATCCAGAGTTAACCCAGTACTGCCATGTTCTCCACCAAACCATGTCCCCAAGTGCCCCATCTACAAGTGTTTGAACGCTTTCAGGATGGTGATTTCACTGGGCAGCCTGTTCCAGTGCTTGACCACCCTTTTCATGAAGAAATTTTTCCTAATATCCAGTCTAAACCTCTCCTGGTGCAACTTGAGATGATTTCCTTTCATCCTGTCACTTACTATGTGCGAGAAGAGACTGATCCCCACTTGCTACCGCCTCCTTTCAGGCAGTTGTAGAGAGTGGTAAAGCCTGCCCTGAGCCTCCTTTGCTCCAGGCTAAACACCCGCAGCTCCTTCAGCCATTTCTCATCAGACTTAAGCTCTGGACCCTTCCCCAGCTTCATTGTCCTTCTCTGGACATGTCCAGCACTGTCCTTCTTGTGCTGAGGCGCCCAAAACTGAGCGCAGTACCTGAGGCGCAGCCCCACCAGTGCCGAGTGCAGGGGAGCAATCCCTGCCCTGGTCCTGCTGGCCACACTTGCTGATCCAGGCCAGGCTGCCAGTGGTCCCTTGGCCGAGCAGTGTGACAGCTCACTGGCCATTTCCTCTTGGATGATGAGCCATTCATTCTGCTCCCCATCCCCGCCTTGCAGCTTAGGGGCTGACTGCCCAGACAACAACCGGTCTGTGAAAACCTGCGGCGGTGGGGCCTTAAGTGCCTCAGCCTTTTCCTCATCCCTTGTCACTACGCTTCCCTCCGCACCCCGCAGAGGACGGGGACCCTCCTTTCGTGGCTGTCGCCGGTCGGCGTCCGGGGGCGCCGCGACCGACGGGACCGCCGCGCTCGGCGGGAGGCGCCGGCCGCCGCTTGGTGGCGCTGCGATNTCCACCGCATCCATCGCATCCATCGTTTCCATCTCCTCCATCGTATCCATCGCCTCCATCGCTTCTGTCCGCCTCCATCGCCTCCATCGCTTCCCTCCGCCTCCATCGCCCTCGCCACCCCCGCCTCCCTCCGCCCCCCGCTGCCCCGCCGGGTTCGGGACAAAATTCACCTCATCCGGCGGCAGCAGCAGCGCGGGGGGAGGTACAGGCTGGCGGATGAAGGTGACAGGATGCCAGCCCCGCGGTGCACATCCCGGGGGCTGTTTTCTACACTCGTGTGCTGTTTCCCACCTTAGCCGTATCTCCACGGTGTGTCCCAGAAGAGAGTGCAGAACAGAGCTCCTTTCTTGGCCAATTGTTTGAAGTTTTGTAGTTCTTCACCGGGCACAAGCCCCGCCAGCTCCCTCTGGAAAAGCTCTGTCTTATTCCAGCACTACAGCTGTTTTCCTGCAATCAAACTCTCAAGGGACATGGGTTTTTCCCTGGTTAAAGCTGGACTGAAGACACCAGGCTGGGTGAAAAACTAAATGGGTTTCATCATTATTTTGGTCCATCTTACTGTTACCTAAGCTGCCATTATAACTTTCTGCCAAAGGTGTGTTGGTGAATGGAATTTCTAAAGGGTGCTTTTTTTTTAAAAAAAAAAAAAAAAGAAAATTAAAAGGGCGGTGCTTGGTCTGTGTGAGTGTTGCGTGTATGTCTGTAGGATCTCCTCTGTGCACACGGGCTCACAGCACCTGGAGGAGAGGGCAATACTCAGCCTGCCCA
This sequence comes from Origma solitaria, assembly GCA_013397895.1. Lineage (NCBI taxonomy): Eukaryota > Metazoa > Chordata > Aves > Passeriformes > Acanthizidae > Origma > Origma solitaria. The sequence goes on from VZRL01004803.1 coordinate 545,016, forward strand.
TGGTGTTCAGCCTCACCTTTCCTTGTCCCTCACAGTGCTCATCCAAATCTGCCCCAAAGACCCTGGCCTCAGCTACTATAAAGTAATGGCAAGCAAAAGCCTGTTAGGAAGAGCAGGGTTTGGAGTACTCCTGTGTCATCCTGGAAGAAATGCTTGATCTTAAAGCCTGTGTTTGAACTGGTTTTGCAGGTTGGTGTACTTCTTTGTTTTCCCCTTTGAGTGCCTCCTTTCTTAGCTGAAATAATCAGAGTTTTAATGTAAAATATAAGTATAATAACATCGTATTTGTTAAAACAACAACAGGATCCAGCCATGAAGGCTTTGCTCTCGAAACTGGTAATTAACTGGAGTGGATTATGCCATTTTGCAACGATTGCAGCTTTCACTGGGGCTGCTCTGGCGGTGTGGCTCAGCCCTCTGTCTGGCCTGTCTGGATGTTCTTTCTTTCAAGAATTTTATATACTTGGGGACACAACTGGGAAATTACTGAGGAAAACATTGTTTTCTTGTTGGTTGTTTTTACTCTAAGTGTTGGCACATTTTGTCCCTCCAAATCTTAGTGATTCAATGAGAAGGCTTTTGACCCCGGAGATGACAAGTAAATTCACTTGATTTGCCAAACTAGAAATGAAGTGTCTTGTGATGAGGGAGTGGTAATGAATTTTTCTGCCTCCCTTACCCTTGTTCTTCCTCTCTGCACCCATCCTACTTCCCCAGTTTCACATGTGGAAGAGCTGCTTTGGTCCCTAGATCGATGACCCTAAATTTCAACATACGTGACTGCAGGAGCTCTGGTTTGGGTTTGCTTACCTAGCCCCAAACCTCTGCCAGCCTGGAGGTCACCAGCTGATTTTAAGACTCGCTCCTTCCTGGAGGGACAGGGTTTGAAGTTGCTTCTCTTTTCACTCCGTGGTCCTGAGAGTCTACCAAGTCAACCCCAGAGAAGGGGAAATGACCAAACTGAGACGTTCACTCAGTGTCACTGCTGATGGAAGGCAGAGCTGAGCTGCCCTGGAATGGCAAAGTCCTTTGGTACCTGCTCCCCTTTGGACCCTTGTGCTCCATTTGCTTGCCTGTAGGCGGAATAAGGCAGAAGAGCCACTCCAGGCACAGTGCTTGCCCTTCAGAAACCCCAAAGGAGAAGGCAAAAGGACTGGAATCGGTCACTCGCGGTTGGCCTGCCCTCCTTCCAAAGAAATGCAGCTTGACTTCCAGCTGACCTTCAGGCTTTTACAAGCTAAAAGAGAGAGGGTTACAGAATTGTTAACAGCTATTTTATTGCACTTACAGATTATGTGAGTTGCGTTTTATTGGAACGCAACACTTGGCAGGTTCTGAGTTTGGCTGCAAGGGGAAGTTGAAGGGCTGTGGTTACTCCAACATGTTAACCCCCTGCTTCCAGCATCTCCTGCTGCGCTGAGCTAAGCCAAATGCTTGGCTACAGCTGCAACCTGTTTCTTTACAGAGGTGCCCTGTCAAAAAACAGTGATGTGAAGCTAATAGTTTCTGACCATGAGAGAATATACCATGGGGTTGAAGGTATCTAGGGAGAGGAACAGTTTTTGATCAAAGTGCTGTTTACTAATGGCTTATTGCTCAGATTTGAGGAGTGGTGATGCTAATTTGGACCTTCCAGAGTCAGGCTCCAAAGCGACTTTCTTCCAAATGTTTTTTCAACAAGAGCTCTACTCATAGCAGCACCACCTAAGAAATAAAATCTTTCCCTCCTTTGGCATAATTTTGCAATCTGGTTTATTTAATTTTTTTTAATCTATGCTTACAGTGATGATTCATACAACAATGCCTTTCACAGTGGCAAAAGGCCTGTGCCAAAGACATTCTGCGCATTGCAAACTTGAATTTTTAGGTGCTTAGAACCTAGAACTTGGAGGCAGAGTGTGGCAGTGCTCAGCCTCTGCTGGGGAGGCCCTGGCTTCTGCTGGCACTTGTTGGAAGTGGATTTCCAGTGCAAAGCTGGTGAGAGAGGGAGACTTCAGGCTGTGACTCCCAGAGAGACATTTTCACAAGGTGCTTCTACTCATGGAGGAGAGCAGTTATGTGGGGATTCCTTGTTTCTTGAAAGAAGGTTAGTATGTGCTTTTGAAAGGGTTTTTTATTAATATCCATTCTGGATATAAAGCAAGATTGTCCCCTTGGGCCTTGCCAGTCAGCTTTGCTTTCCTGGATGCATCTTCTCATTTAGCACAGCTTGTTGCTCCATGACACCAGCCCTTTTCTGCACTTCTGCTGAGTGTCCCTTCCTTCTTATAGGGTTGCATAAGTTCATTCTATTTCAGGCCTTTGCAATTTGGGAGGAAGACAATTTGGACAAGAGAATGGGAATGCTGTGACTGCCCATTCTCCTTGCTCTGCTCTCTGCCTGGATTTGTCATCTGTCTGTTTTCACGTAGGATGAGGCCCTGGCAGCTCCCACAAGATGTGGGATTTTATAGCCTCTTATGCTAGTCCTGGAGTATATTGGAGAGAAAACAAATTCTGTTGACCTGCCCAGCTTGGCAGCATAAACAGAATGTTGCAATGAGATGATTAAAAACCTAATTGATTGATTTTAATGTGAGAACTGAGACTTGGCTCCTGTATATTTGACTTCCCAAATATGCTTGGACACAAGCTGGTTTCTCTGCCTAAATGCCTCCTCTGTACCACAAACCCATATCTTGCATTAAGAATACATTTCCCTGGGTGTGACCTGGGTGGAGATCTTTTCCCTTGCTTGCTCGTTCATGGGTCAAATGTAGCCCTGCAACTGAAAGGGTCACAATGTCTTCTGTGGGTTGTGCCAGTGCTCAGGCTGAGTGAAAACTGACCTAGATTTGGGAGAAATTATGGGAATGGCCCTCATAATTTTAGTTGAGAATAGGAAATAGTTGCTTCTGAGTCCCAAAAAGGATTTGGAGCATTTCAGAAGCTAGGAAATAACCCTCACACTGCACAGCCAGTATGTTATAAAACAAGCTGTACTGACAGCTACTGAAAGTACTGAGAAAAGAAAGAGGAAACTTGGTATCTTAGCTTGATTATCAATCAGTTTCAACCTCTGTCTGCAGCAACTTGGTATATTAGGTGAATTAGCTTGTGTGAAATTCCCTCTATCATTTGCATCTAAGTAATGAATTTTGGGAGAGATTTTCCAGCCTAGGCATGGACCCCCCTGCCTGCAATGCTTTATCTAAGTTACCCACCAGTGACAAGTCTACAAGCTTGCATCACTTTCCTGTCACACCTGCACTCCCCAGCAATCCCTGCCTCTGAGAGCTCAGCCCTTCCCAGGTCCTGCAGCTGAGGTACCAAAACAGTAGTGTTGGGTACCCTGGTGCAGATGCCCACTGCAAAATATTACAAGTATAAAAAAAAATTCCAAACTCAGAGTATTTCTGGAGATGTCAAAAATATGTAGGCTTGCAGAAATCTCTTGACTTAAAAAGATAGGAATGCTTCTTTCAATGTTGAGGGGAGACACAAACTTGAGTTATTTATTCTTGATTCTTTGGAAATGAATTTAGGGCATCATTTGATAAACAGTTTGGAAATGGCCCTGTTTTGGTAGCCACCTGTCCATATTTGGGCTAGGAAGGTATAACCTTGATCTTAACCCAGTCTTTCTGACACTGGAGAAACTTGGTGGCCTTTAGTAGGTTAAAACATAAGCTGTTTGGAGAATAGACTGTAAAAAAATAGGGAGACATAGTTACCATCTCTCCCATAATGTTCAACACAGAAAGAACCAACCTCATTATGTTTTCAGAGATACTGAAGAGGAATGGTAAGAAAAACAGCTGAAATAACACAGCTGAAAACTTGTACCTGGCTCCTTTTGAATATTAGCGTTTTGATGCTTAACACAAATACTTAACGTCTAACAAAGCCAAAGGTACGTATGCACATTGAGGAAAAAGCAGATCTCTCAAATGTTGGGCTTCTCTTACATTTTTCCAGGTACCTACTTGAAGGAAGCAACAGCTCACCTAGGTGAATCTTGGCTCTCCTTCTGCCAAGGCACTCTTGCAGTGAAAAGAGCTGATGTCCAGAATTGGTGCAGCCAGCCCCATTTCTGCTGTGAGACAAGCTGCCCTGGCAGCCAGAAGCAAATGAAGGGGATTTGTTGTGGCTCTAATGCTGCTCCACCTCCTCACCTGCTTTAAGAGTTTTTCTCATTTAGCCTTTCCAGATCATGAGAAAACTGGTCTGACTGAGATGAATTTATTGGGAATCCCAGCACAGCCACATAATCCCTCCAGCCAGGGCCATCTGCTGCTGCTTCCCCAGCTACATCAGTTTAATGAGAAGTAGCATCTCTGCCCTCTTTTTGCATTTTGCAGCCTAATAAGAGAGCGGGAGGCAGCTGGGATGGGAGAAGCTCTGCAAACCCCCAGCCCCAGCATCTGTGAGTGAATAGGGGGTAAGAAGGGAGAATTTCACATGGCTAACAGCTGGGCTGGGATACAGCCTGAGAGGCAGGAACGATGGAACACATTCTGCTCTGCTGGAGCCCAGACCTGCCCTGAGCTGACTCCATGAGAGCCAGGCCCACATGGTCACCACAAACACACCATGCTTCAGCCTGGATCCTGGGCTGGGTTACCAAGGGCTCAACTCCACATTTTTCAGCTGGTGAGGATGAGGAGAACAACACCCTCCAGTGTGGGGAGTAGTTCTGGGGACACTTCTGCAGAACCAGACTGCAAGAGCTGGCTGAGGAAAGGTCAGATGGAGAAAGGATCATTCCACAGGCCCAGACAGAGTGGATGCAGAGGCTTGAGAATGCAAAAAGTGGGAAGCTGAAGGTTTGCAGCCATGCTGAAAGAGGGAATGCTGCTGTGCAAAGGGAGGTTGGTCACCTGTTCCTTAGTAGGAAGGACTGACAGATCCGTGGCCAAACACAAAGTGGGGGCTGAACACCACCAGTGCAGAAGGAAACACCACGTGCCTCAACTGCTGTGCCACCTGTGGCTGCTGCACCAAGGAAGAGGCGAAGGCTTTCACAGGAGTTGGTGGCTCTGTCAGTGAGGATGGCAGGGAAAGAAGGAGTGCTATGGCTGCAAGTGTTCCTGCAGGCTGGCAGGGTAGGAAAATCAGGTGGGCCAGGCTGCCTTTCAGCATCCAGCACTGTCATCCAAAGCACAGAGCGTGACGGGCGGTCACGGAGGGCTATAATCATCGGCACATCTGCTGGGAAAGGATGAGTGGGATGCAGACTGGCCAGAAATTCCAGCACTTGTTGCCATAATGTGTTTCATACATATTTGTGTATATTCTTACCTATATGAATGAGATGAAAAATGATTTTTTTTCCCTTCTTTTTATATATATATAAAGTAATTAAGAAAGGTAAATACTAGGTTTGAGTCTAACCAGTAAAACAAAACAAGTTGACTATGAAGATAAAAGGTTATGTATTTACTGTTCAGGAATAGAAAGTTAGAGAAGAGCAAACTGTAGACAAAAGTCTTGAGTAGAATGAGAATTAGTAGGTAATTTCAGGAAGGAAGCCTGAAGGAAAAGGGAGTTAAGCAGAACTGGTAATTCCTTTAAATAATAATTAAAATACAAGTCCCAAGAATGCCAAAAGAAGTTGTTCCACCATGGACCAAGGAAAGAAAAAGCAGTAAGAGGTGATACTGGCTACCACATGATCTCTTCTTTCACAAGGTAGGAGAGTACAGAAAGTGAAAAGTTTTGGTTTTTTTTTGAAAAAACATGGGATGAAAATCCTCTGTGAAAAGAACAAATGTGCACACAGAAGAGGCCACCACAGGAGCACAGCTGGGGAGTAGCTACTGGGGAGGAGCACTTTGGAAGGTGTCTGAAAGTTCCTCTGTGTATCACAAGCTCAATGTGGCACTGGAGATGTATCTGTCAGAGACATCTTGCCTAGCAGTTCACAAAATCCCTTTCTAGCCAGCAGAGTTACCTCCTACATTGAAATTTGGACTGCCTTTGCTAGACAACTCTTCAGAAATATCCTCTGGAGTAGCCTCAAAATTTGCAACAAGGAGATTAACTTCTTCCTTTTGCAGATCAGTTCAGGATATGTCTCAGTGAGTTGCTGTTGCAGAAAAGCAGCAAATTCAGGGGTATAAACTATATTCCAGTCTGCAAAATCAGGCAAGGAGGGTCTGACATGTAGTGTGGAGTCTGTATTTGTAGACTGCACTTTGGAAAGGATCTGAACAAGAAAAAGAAGAATGATGTCCAAAACATGATATGACAGAGAGAGCTGAAAAAACAGGGGTAGCTTAGCCTGGGGCGACTTAAGAGTGAAAGAGGGGAACATGAAATATGCAAATCTCCAAATATATAGAGGGCTGTTGCAAGAAGCATAAGTTTTTCTGTGTCCTTGGCAGGTAAGACAAGGAATAAGCAGCTCTGACTGCACTATGTTTATTGGGTTTTTTCAGTCATTACTTTTATTTTTCTTTGGTTCTGAAGTGATTATGTATGCCATGATACTTTATAGCTGCCTGCAGCTCTTTCTTTGTCATTTCTGGATGATTATAGATGAACTTTCAGCATCTGTAGGTCTTGATGACTTCAATTTTGGATGCTGAACAAGTCTCACACATTATTTTATGTCCTGGAGCAAGATTCTAGTGTGGGGTAGAGCAGCACTTTGTATAATTGAATTATTTCTGAAGATTGAATGAGAAATATGGTTCATTTCTGTTTATTTCATCTATTCTTAAAGGGTCAAACAAGATGGTTTCTGATGATTTCTACGGGGATATACCTAGTAATTCCTAAAGATTTTCTGTAAGGGCACTGCCAAGGGAGAGCCAGGCAAAGAGAAGGTCTTTTGTATGGAACTGGACTGGACCCCTGCAGTGTAGCGCTGTCCACAGGGCACTACCTTCTGCTGAGGGAAAACCACCTGTTGAAGTTAAGTGTGATTTTTTCCATCAGGGAACTTGAATGAGTGTTAACTGCTGGGTGTGCAAATTCACCAGCTTGTCCTGGCTGTAGGTGCTGCACGGCTTTTACTGACAGCTTGCTCTGCTTCCCACGTCCACCAGCTTCAGACCTGCTTTGTAACCATCGCCCTATGGTAATATATGAGTGTTTCTGTGGCCAATGGGAGCTTAGCACCCTTCAATTCCCTTGAAGGATCCCAGTCTTAATCATTAAGGCTGGAAGAAATGAGAAGCTGGTGAACGAGTTGTTGTGCTTTTGAATCAGCTGTAGGATTGTTTTTGGTAATGGTCCAGTGAAGTTTAATATTGTGATAAGAGCCATAGGGGCTGGTGACAGAATTACATGTTTCCCAGTTTATAGAGAATCAATTAACATTTATTTCTCTTGCTTCAGAATTGGCATGTGCATTTCTATTCGGGACCATCACCCGTACCACAGTTGAGAAAATGCAGATCTTTTAATCAAATATCATGAGAATTAATATTTTTTGCTGACTTTTTAATACTGGGCTTTAAGGATCTTCTAGAAGAAACATGCTTTATAAGCTGAAGGTATCTCCTGGCACACTATCTGCCAATCCCTGCTGGTTGTTGGTGGTAAGTCATTGCATACCACCACATCTTTAAGCAATCTGTGTGAGGGAGTCAGAGGCAGCTGTGTAGTTTTAAGGATTAAGGTAGGACCCTGGCTCAATTTCCATTTTCAGATTTCTGACAACCCCTTCTTTCAACACAAATGAAGTAGATCTCTGACACAAATGTAGTGAGAAGGACTGCTCCAGATGTGCCAGCAAAGAGGGAAGGAGCATGCCTTCTCAAAACGCCATGTCATTTGTGCTTTCCTAATTACGTCATTGAAACCAGAAAGGAAAATCTCAGTCAGCCACAGTGAGATATTCCTCACCCAAGTGCTCCTGCAGGACAGTCAGGGAAGGAGTAGGCCATGGGGAGACTTGTTTTCTGGGCACAGTGAAAAATTCTGAGCTTGGCATGCTGTAAATAATGATCTATTTCTGGAGCAAGGTACTAGATTTTAGGAATGAAAGTATGAGCACTGTTGCAGATTTGCCAAGATGCATGTAGAGAGGTTCTCCCAGCTGAGAGAAGGATCCTGACAGCACTGTCCTACACAGTGTCCCTGAAGGCTTCTGTCCTCCTGCCAAACATCTGCTCCTCACATTTCAGGTGCACCTCATCTTTGTGCTCCCCCGTACCTACTCCTTGTCCCCAGTTCTTCCAAGCACCTCCTCAGTGCCAGCTGGCCTCCTAGGCTTGTCAAGTTTCAAACCAGGAGAGGGGACAGTGAGGACAATTTTTCACACGTGGGTGTTTGGCAGTGCCAGTGCCTGTCAGTCAGCATGTCCTTAGCCTTCATTACCACATCTCTTTTTCCTGGCACGTCACCCCTTGTTCCCTCAGCACGGTGTCAGGACCAGCTTTTCTCACTGCGGGGTTTGTGCTCACATCCACTCACTGCTTTTCACTCGGGTGGCTCATTTCTCATCGCTCTACCCTGCTAGCTTTTTGGACTCCTCTCCATTTTGGCCAGTTTTCACTCCACTTTGTTCAACAGCTCAGTACTTCTTGCTACTTTCTAAACTTCATGTGTAAATACAGTGAAAAAAGGTGTGAGTGAGAGGGGTAAAGGGAAGTTTAGGTTTTTGGGGAGAGGCTTGAAGAGGATGCCAGTAGGGATTATCTTGAACAGCTTTGATGCTGACCATATGCGAAGAGCAGAGGTGTACATGTGTGCCCAGCAGCCCAGCAAAGCAGGTGAGTTATTTTCAGCTCCTCACCATTTGCCACTGCTGCGATACTTTCATCACTTTCCCCAGCCCCTCTGCTGAGGCTGGGGACACCAGGATGACACTGAGAGCAGAGCAGCCCTGGAGCTGTGCTGCCTGTGCTGGCTGGCGTCTCACAGCCCCTGTGTGACAGGGAAGCATCCACAAACAGCATCACACCAGCTTCACATGGCAGAGCTTTGCTCCTCGTACAGGAGCCCCAGGATGCATTTTCAATGTATTTCCCCAGAGGCAGAGAATGAAGGGCTAGGGTGAAGGTGCAAGGGTAGCAACTTCTTGTCTAGAAGGCCAGGGTAGAGAGAGTAGCAGGATAGTAAATCATTTAATGTAAGGAATGAAACATCAGGTGGTCTTTTAACTCCCCAGGAGTGATGGGAGGAGGAGGGGATGTGCGGTACTCCCGAGGAAAGGCTCACCTGGCAGGATGCCCCATCTCCTGCCTTCAGCCCGCTGAGCATCCTCAGCTCAGTTTGGTGCTGTTCTCATCTTCATCAGTGACCTTCCCTTGTGCTTCTCTCCTGTTTCTATCTCTCCTTTACCTTTCTACTGAGCTCCCCTTTTGCTTTAATGGCGCAAAAATGTCATATAGCGCTCACAAGGTGACTTTGGACATCTGAATGCCATCTCGGCCACAGCAGGGGGACAGGCAGAGCTGCCAGTGGACAAGCAGGGAAATCCTGTGCCAGGCTCCTCAGAGCTGGATCAAGTGTTACCTCCTGCTACCGGAAATAGAAGTGTTTCAGTTGGCTTTTGGGTCATGAATTACCCAATGTTGTTTTAACCTGAGGGCTTCAGGAAAAGCAAAGAGATTGGGTTAAATGAAATGGTCCTGGCAGGACGTAGCACAGGGGCAGAGTTGCTGCCAGTGCTCCCCTCCACCAGCCCTGCTCTGTAAACAGCTTCTCACAGGGGTCTCCTTCTTTTGGCACTGAGCTGAGTCCAGCTTTATTCATGGAAATGCAATTCAGACGAATATTACCTGTATTTAGTTAGAAATGCATGAATCCAGTGTTAAAAACAGGGATGCTAATTAATACAGATTGTTGTGTCTGATTTCTATCATGCTAATAGCCATTCAGTCGCTAAGTGTTCAGCAGCAGTTTCTCTTAATTGGGCTCCTAATACCAGTCCTTATGTTACTCCCATGGTCAGAACAAGATGAGTTTCAAATCTGCCCTTGGGAGAGAAAAGGACATTCTATGCTTTATCAATCTTCCTGCCAGGCTCTCCGTGCAGACCCAAAGAGACACACTCAATATGAGTCTGAATGTGTCTTTAGAGAGATTTATCGTTTTGTTTCATTAGGACTCGATAGTGAAGATAAAAGTGAAAACTAGGTCATGATTGAATTGATTAAAAAAGGAGGTGGTCACAGATGTGCTGCTGGGAGCACACGGTCCTGCCTGCTGGGGGAGGGCTGTGTGGCAGACAGGGCTGCAGCTGCCACAGGCAGCACGGCGCTGCCATGAGCATCAAAGGCAACAGAGAGAAGACAAAGCAGTTGGCCAGCCTGTTCACAGTCTATGGCAGTCTGGTATATTTGCTGAAGGCCATAATTTAGTCTCTTCATTGCTTTTGGTACATTGGAGCTTCATCTTTGAAGCTCCCTTTGGCTCTCAGGCGACAACACTCACCACCTCCTTTTCTAACTTCTTTCTGTCCAAGTGAAGGAAAAGTGTTCCTGCCTAAATATATAACAGTATTGAACACAAAAAAGTAGAAGAGCAGCATGTTGGAGGTTTGGCAGAGGAAGAGGATGGCAGCCTGGAGGAGGCAGCATCAGTCCTGTTCTGCAGTGCAGAGATGTGAATCTGGGGGCTGGGGGCAAGGCTTGGGGGTGGCTGTCCAGCAGCTCTGACTCTGGGGCTCTGGGCAGCACTCTCCTGCTCCTCACCTCCAGTGTTTCACTCTCATGTTTCACTGCTGCCTTGCAACCTGTGGGGAAGACCTTGGTTTAATATCCCTCTCTGCTATAAAATACTCTTCATTACAAAACATGCTTTGAGAATAATCAGGATTACTTTCTCACTCTCAGGCTTCTTAATTTTTTTTTAGACCTGTGTAACTCTAATGTCTTGCACTCATGGTTATGAAAACACAGGGGCCACACTTCTTCCCCATTGCAGGACTATCAGCTCTCTGAACTCAGCCCCCTGCCCCCCCACTGCCTCAGAGGCCTGGACTGTGAGGAATCTGAATTTCTGTTGCAGTTGGTATCACTTTCTGCCAACACTGCTCTCTCCACTTATCCTTTCCTCTACCTGATCTGCCTTTGATCTCACAGTGCTCCTACAGATGAACCCTTGTGGTTTCTTGAGGTGTCACTGGCAACAAGCTGTGTATCCTCCTCCTCTGCCTGAGATTATCCATTCAGTCAGAGGGTGCCCAGACCTGTTCCTTGGGTGTTTCAGTGCCAGGCTGTGGATGATGGGGATGGGTGATCCCATCTGCAGTCCCTGTCACAAGAGTGGCAGTCCGTCAGGGAGGGCTGGCAGAAAGCTGAGGGTGCCACTACCTTCACGCTCCCTGGTTCAACCCACCAGAGGTGTGGGTCTTGGGTCTTCAGATGCTGCCCTGCCTGGCATCCTGGATATTGAATGCCTCCAGCTCCGTACATATTTGCCAAAGCTCACTGCAGCTCCCCTTGTCCTGTTATTTGTCCTTTTTACAATTATTCTGACTCACAGTTATTAGAATTATTAAGCTGTCTCTGATGTAGGTGCTGATCTTGCCCTAGAGCCAGGGCAGAGAAGTCTCCACACTCTCCCTTTGGAGCACACCACCACATGCTGCTAGAATTTAGGCAAGTCCACAGCCTTTATTGACTTAGCTTTTCACATCCCATCTCACAAATACTTTTGTCCCTTCTCCTTTTCATGATAAAGTGAGAATAAAGATTTTATTCTTATAGCACATCTGTGCTTCGATGTCCTGCTGCCTTCTATTTCAAACAGCAGCTTTTGGAGGCTGAGCTATTAAAATCCTATTAAGATACATATCCATCTTCTTGAAACTGCTGGTCCTTGCTCTGAGATCTAGCTCTGCCTTCATTTTTTTGTCTTGCATTTGCAAATGCCTGTCAGAACTGGAGCTCGGTGTAATCCAGCAGAGTGCTGCCTAGTTAAGTAGCTGAGACTCCAGTCTGTTACAATGCATATAGGCTTTCCTGGCTTGCATTGACTGCCTCATCTCTGGCATGTGGCTCTGAAATACGGGACTCAGAAAATAGAGTTTGAGCAATAAATATTGACTAATATGAAGTAATGTATCTCTGGAGAGTTTCTTTATCTGCATCAAAAGCTTTTAGAGCTGCTGTTGTGAAGGGGCTACTGACAATAGATTTGCAAGAGTGGGGAACAGCCTCACACAGTCCTCAGGCTCTGCAGAACACCCAGGGTTTGACTGCTGAGTGTAAGTCCTCCATGGGTTAGGATAAGTCCTCCAAGGAACTGCCGTTTGTGCTCAGATTTGTGGACAGTCTGTCTTGCAAATATGAGCCTGAGATTTTACTTAGGCAATAGGCTCTTATTTAAAAGAGGTCTGGTTTCACTGGCAAACATGAGTGTTTTGCTACATTCCTATATCCAAAACTACAGCTTTCTGTAAGAAATATTACTTGAACTGTATGTTCTGTCCTGCTACAGTGATGCTCAGTTTCCAGGGTTTTTTGGCCATGTTCAGTGTCATCTCTCCTCCCGCACGTGCACATTATGCTGTGACAGGACGTAACTAATGGTTTCTCATCCTTGGGATCTAAAGCAAATTCCTAATATTTGCCATACCTTATCTCTAGACACCTGATAACTCAGATCTGATAGGTGGTGCTTGACTTTTTAGGTACCGTTTATGAATTCTGACACGTAACACCATTACATGGATGTTTCAGAAGGCGATGGCTGAATACCGGATGTTAACTCCTGTGTGCAGGATGTGGCTGGGGGTAGGAGCTGATGCGAGCCGCGGTGGACCCGCACTGCTCTTACTCTTCTGGCGATGGGTTTACTCACCGCTACGCCTGAAGGCAGCTGCATCCTCCCGTGGCACCACGGAGCGCCCTTTGTTCCCGAGCGGCTCCGGCTGTCGCTGCGAGCGCCGGTTCTGCCGGCAGAGGGCAAGAGGTGCCCTCGCTCAGCCGCCGCCGGCCCGGGGAGCGCCGCGTCCGCAGCCGCGCCGGGCTCCGGCCTCTCTGCGGCTCTCTCCCCGTCCCGCCCCGGCTGCCTTCATCTCAAGGAGGGCTCGATAAGCTCTCCCCGGTGCTGGCGGCTCCCTGACCCCCGGCTGCCGAGGCTGCCAGGGGCCCCGTGCCTGAGGAGTCCAAGGCGAAGGCTGTGTGTGTGTCAGGCTGAGTGTGTCCAGGGTAGACCCCCCGCCTGAAGCCGGGGTGAGCTCTGCCCCGGGATCAGCCAACGTGCCGGCCGGGCACAGGGTCAGACATACAGACGCACCTGCACCGTGCCCCGGCAGAGCCGCAGCGAGAGTCGCAGGGCAGGTGGAGCTCCGCGCCAGCATCCCCTCTCTGCTCCCGGGGAGTCGCTCCCCCACTCCGGGGAGCTGCGGGGGAAGGGGCTGCGGTGGCAGAGAGGGTGTCCGCAGGGAAGGGCTGAAGGTTAAGGGGTTGGGGCTGAGCTTGTCCTGCCACGGGACAGGACGACGTTTAGCCCTGGCCGAAGGATTTGGTGTTCAGCGCGTGACTTTCAGTGCGCAGCGACGATAAACACGGCGAGAATTTTACAGACAGGGGAATCTCCTAGGGAAACGATGACTCTGGGACGCCGGGAGCAGTCAGATCCAGAGTGACTCTCCCCAGTGCAGCAGCACAGGAGACCGGCCCGTCCCGAGAGCATCGGTGCAGCGGCGGCGCGGAGCCGGGCGGGCGGCGGCTGCGGGAGCCGGGCTGCGCCGGGCTCGGGCCGTCTCCTTCATGTGCGTCTCACTTTGTATTGAATGATGTTAAGCAGAGCTGGAGCTGGCGCCTCGGCCTCATTACCTTCAATTACAATAATTGTTGCCTCTCTCCAGTGTTTTGCATTTCTCCCTGGGGGAAATCTCTCTGCTGCTTCTTTTCCAGTCACGCTCCAGCTTTCCCCTATCGATTGGATCGCTCTGGCCCCGGTTCTAGGAGCGATGCCTCCAGGAAGATAAATGCAAATCGTCCTATTGATTGGGAGGAGTAGGAGTGCATTTCGTTTGGGGGAGGGAGGATTAGTTTTAAATGAAAAAAAAAGGTAAAGCGATGATCATGGCAGGAAATGCTTCACTTTCTGGGCCTCTTAAGTAGTGTCTCTTTATCATGTCCTGTGTCTGAGGGGGATGCAGATTGGTGCCATCTGGATAATATATCACGTGCATGGAGAGGTAAATCCTGCGACACAGACTCTAGTCTGGTTTCCTACTTGTTTTACGTGAGCATGTATCGCTGATCATCTCTGGAACGCAGCTCCCCTCCTCCAGTTTGCAGGTAACTGAGTTTCACTGGGACATGCTAATTGCTGCTGAAAATGAGCAGGGAATAATGTGCAGGCCTCTATCCACCTCTTTGAACCACCCCAGTTTCAGGGATAAAGCTCCTTGGGTGTTATTAACCTTGAGGGAACCTGCTCAGCAGCCTGTCACAGAGGAGCGGCTGGAGGAGACAGCCTTTGGGCTCTGCATAGCCTTAGATCCTGAGATGGCTACTTGCTTCAGTAAATCCATGGCCAGACCCAGAAGCGGGAAGCCAAAAGAATTGTACAGAGTCACATTATGTTCCCTGTCCCCTGGGCTTTTTGCCAAGCTATGCTAGCTTAAGCCTTAATTTTTATTTTTTTTAAGGCAATAATCAGCATAAATGAATGCGATTCAGTAGAATTAGCTAGTGTGTATCATGTCCCAAATGCCAGCAAAATAACTCAAAAAATGCTAGTTGTTTGTTGGCTAGTGTTAAGCAGTTAACAAAAAAACCCCAAACAACTCTGATTAATGTTGCTCCAAAGATGCTTTAAACAGTCCCAATGCTTTTAACTTCACATCATTTCCAAATGAGAAATTCCCAGCTGAATCATAATTGCAAGGTGCAAAAAGGAATGGATATGGTGTGCAAATGTTGATTTTGAGACCAGTTTGAAATTACTCCAATGTAGCAGTACTAACCTTTCCTTGCTGGTGAAATGAGCATCTGATGTGGCAGTACTGACAAATGCCAGTGTGCGCATACAAATCCAGCAGTATGCACATTCTCATCTCACTGAGGAATGTGGGTGTCCCCAGCACAGGGATGCAGTGATGCCTTGACTAGAGAGGTGATTGTAGAAAGAATTTCCAAATTGCAGCTCTAATCTAGTTTTATTTTTGCTTAATTTCTTTTTTTTTTGGGGGGGAGAGGGCAGTTTGTTGTTGAAAGGTTCAAACAAGCGAATAATACTGTAAAAACCATGTTTTGTGTGCTAGAGATGGAGAGAAGAGTTGCATCCCATCATTTGGGGGAAAAGGTGGTGAGTTGCCAGCATGCCATGCAAGTTTATAGAGAGGTGAAGAACTCATGACAGTGTTCAAAGCTGCCAGATGAAGGAATTACTTTTAGTTCCAAACAGTTTTCCTGGGATGAGTTATTTAGAACACCTGTAGGCTGAAGTTGTAACTTAGTTTGGCAGACAGGCTGCTCTGGGGGCACATAAAGAGTAGCCAGTAGCAGCAGGGACAGGCCTTAATGCCAATTCATGAGAAAAAGAGAAAGGGAATATATGAAAGATGCAAAACAATGGGAGGAAGTTGAATTTTTTAAAGCTGGGTTCCCAGAGCCAGAGAAGAACTTTTCTCTTGTTCTAAGTTCTGTACTCAGAAAATGCTGCCAGGTTGACCTCTGTCTTGGCTTGTTTTATTTTCCTCCTTGACATAGGAAAAAAATAAATAATAAACCCCTTATGGCAGCCATCCTCTCATGCCTGTGCTGGGACTCTCAGGCCCATGGAGATTCTGGAGAAGGTGATGGATGTGATTTGGCACTTCACTGGAGGGATTTCACCCTGGCATTGGGAAGGAGACTCTTGCATGGCTGCACTGCTCACATGCTCCTGGTGGAAAATAGAGAGCCTTTTCTGGAATGTGATTGTAGGCGAGAGCAGGTGCTGTCCTGAGCAGTTCCTTGTCTGATAGGAGAAATCCTGGGCTGGAATAGTTCAGGACACTGGGTGCTCATCTGAATTGGCCTTTTAGAAGGACTCAGTTCTAAAGTCCTCCTGCCAGAAATTTGGCACTGCAACTACTGGCTTGTGAAACGAAGTAAAGGAAACAAACCAGCATTTGTGTGGCCTGCAAAGACTCGTTGGATGAATCTCTTGTTTTAGTTGGCGATTTCTTCTTCTTAAAGACAAAATTTTGTGTCTGTGACAGAGCTTTGAGCTGATGCAGAGAAGAACGTAATCCTGCGAGATGCTGCCCAAAGCAGTCCCTTTCCATGAGGTGCCCAGAGGCTGATTTTGCAACCAGGTCTTTCTGTTCATGCAGGCTTCAAAGGGATGCACCATATCTGGTGGGAGGGAGCAGCCCTGTGCTCTGCAGGCTCTGACTACAGGCTGTGTCGTCCATTCGAGTGGAGGCTTCAGGCTGCTCTCCCATGGCTGCTGGAGACACGTAATGCAGCCTCAGGCTCCTGACGCTTTCCTTGATGGTTCCTTGTAGTCATTATCCCACATTCCTTCGGGTTGCAGAACATGTTGTTATTATTGCTTTGTGCTGGGTCTGTCTCCTGTCCCTTTTTTACAGGCCAATCTGGCCCTGTTAGCTCTTGTCTCTAAAACAAAAGCAAATTAGCACTGCAGAAGCTGAATTATCTTGTTTATGTTATAGTCTGTCAGAGGACCCCACACAATCCTTGCATGTCTATCTGAGCAGTGTTCCAGAGACTGAAGAGACACAGTCAGTCAGTTAAACCCCCTTGACACTGGCTCGATCCACAGGTTTCCAAAAGGGTCTTTAGCTGCTTTGGGGGGAACTGAGGCTGGGCAATGATTCCTGCTGTCCATCCCTCATGTTCGGTACATCATGCATGCTTGTAGCATACAGAATTAGCAATTTTTTTACAGTAAATTGTACCTCACAATTCAAACTTGACAGCTGTCAATGAAATTTTGCTGTTCAAAACTGATCTCGAGCACATTGCCCTCTGGTTAGTCTGTTTGTGCTCCCTTGGCCAGGATGTTTATAATACTCAGGGAGTCTCTCATGTTACTTAGTGTAGTAATGTGGCTCCATGAATAAAAGCCATTTCCAGTCTGTCAGTACCGCGTACAAGAAATGAGATCTCTTAAATGTGCTTGTCACTGGTGATAGGAACAGGAGAAGCAGAATTGCACATGTTGCTGTAATGATTCTAAGTTATAATGAACGATATTTTCGTATGTTTGCAAATAAGTGTCTGATAGCTGGTGCCAGACTGGGAGATATGGCTTGGCTGTTCTTGCTGTTTTTGTAATTTCTAAACAGAAACAAGAATTAGAAAATTACTTTGTGGTGGCGTGCAAATATGTATAACATAAGTGTAAAGACTGCGGCCCAGCACACATGTATCTATCTTATACATATGCAAATCGCGAGCCTCACAGTAAAACCATTATAGCATGTGATGGCATCAGCACTAATTAGCCGGAGATCCAGTCTGTTCTTCTCTGCCAAAGTAAACTGGAGTTATCTCAATCTCAGATTTCATATTTCCTCCTTTCTCTTTCAGGGAGGAATGTCTTTGACATGAGGTATTATGTCCCCTATTGAAAATGTCTTTAAAGACTCACAAAAATTTTCAAATTAAAATTATCAAGTAATTTTTTATTAGCTTATTATCTACCCATCATCCAACAGCTTTAATACTAGTAATGGACCCAAATATTTAAAGCATTTTGCCCATAAATGGGAAACAGTCTGTGCTGTAGAAATCAAGGCTTATAAAACATAATGAGAAAAGAAAGAAAAAAACAAAGTAGCAAAGAAATTTTAATTGAGGGGCACTTTTTTCCAGAACCAACACGTGAAGAAAAACTGTCCAAGCTAAACACAAGCCACAGGAGCTGTGTCGGAGCTCAGTGGTGGGACATCAACTCGTGCTTCCATCCCCAACAGCTGCTCTTGGAAAGGAAATAATGGAAGGAGAACAGTTACTGCAGGATATATGCACTAATAGCTCTGTCCCACGGGCCTGCCCTTGCTGCCTGGATGTGACAGCAGCGGGTGAGACCCTGTGGGGCTGAGTGCGAGGTGCAGGAGCCCCGCGCCGCAGGATGGACCCCCGGCCGGGACACCGGCGTGGGGCGGGGATGGACACCCCAGCCGCACCGCGGTTCCAGCCGATGGCTGTCGGATCCGCGCTGCACCAACCCAAGCGCGGGATTTCCACAGCCTTGGGGAAAGAGCCCCGGCTGCAATGAAATTAGCGCTGTTCCCGCTCGGGCAGCACTGCTGCATCCCCGCGCAGCCCTGCGGGTCGGGAGCGGACCGGCAGGGGCCGGGCTGGCGGCAGCGCCGGGACAGCGGGAGCGGGCGGCAGGGCTCGGCCGCCGCCTCCCTCCGCTCCGGCGCTGCCCGACACCGCGACCCGGGGCTGAGGGCTGCTCGTCCGTCCGTCCATCCATCCATCCGTCCATTCACCCATCCATCCATCCGTCCA
>VZRL01004803.1:564326-627856 GCA_013397895.1 Origma solitaria
TCCCGGCGGGGCGGCCGCGCCCGGCGCTGTCCCCGCCCGCCGGGGGCTGTGGGCCGGGGCTGTGGGGGCTGTGGGCTGTGGTGTGGCCGCCCGGGGAGCGCCCTCCCGGGGCATAGGCGACCCGCTGGCTGCCGGTAATCATCGTGCTCCGGGGAGGAGGGTAAAGGATAAGTTAGCGTGGTGGTGATGTGCGGCGGTATTTATTTATTTTGGAAGGAAGGCTGTAATTAACCCTAAATAACAGCCTTGCAGCGTGCAGGGGGGAGCCTGCTGGCCCCATCAAAGCGGGCAGAACAGGGAGTGACTGAGTGATGTGAAGTCGCAGATACTGAAACTATGTGCCTGATAATGATATAATTAGGGGATCACAGACTTCTGGCTGCTGTTGACTTCAAAAGCTTTAAGAGAAGCCTGCAGTCTCTCCTGTAGCCATCTTGACTAAAAGCAGACATTTTTCTTTAATAGCTACATACAGTAAAAAGAAAGAGGAGGGAACAGAAGGGCATTGTTCACTGTTTCAAAATACTGAATACCCTTTCTGGCCTTTTGCATAGCACAGGAGGAAACTTTATGAATTGACAGAAATACAGTTTTAATACAGTAATACAAAGTCCATTCTGTTTTACTGAAAACATGGCTTTAATTAAAAAGCAGTTGAATTAACCTGATGACTAGCCTGTCAGATTTTGTTTATAAGATTGTCTTAGGGCAATAAAATGTAGATTTTAAAATGTGATTGTATAAGCAGTTAAAATGAAAGTATGTGTATTGTTTCACTTCATTCCCATACTGAGCTGAGACTCATGAAAGAACTCTCAGCTCTGGTACTGTGCCATGTTTGCGTCTTACGTTTAACTCTCATACAGTGAAAAGATTATGAAAAGTATTTTTTTCAGAGAGGATGAGGGGAAGACCTCATATAGAATGCTTAGAAAATAACTGAGGTTTTTTTATCTGTAGCATGCTCGATGACAGTGAGTGTGAATTCATGAAAAGTTAGGTTGCTTGGTCTAAAAGCCCAAGGGAATTGGACTGGAGACAGTGAGACACTCCATCATTTGGCTTCTATTAAGCAGAGTTATTAAAGAGCAGCGGGAACTTCAAGGTCTGGAGCCTGCAGTAGCATTTTGGGGAAAGTATTAAGGTAGCCTGACGAAGGGAAGCTAACTTGTTTGGGATTATTTTTAACATCTTGTAGAACAGTTGGGTTTTTTTGGGGTATAGTTGGTAGCACCATGAGAAAGGGTGACAGCAGGGAAGTCTGTAAATTGAGTTTTGAACTGCAGACTGTAGAAGGAAGACATCTGACAATTTGGTCAACTTTGAAAGCCTTGGTGCTGCTATGGTGGCAAGTACAGTAGGCACACCAGAAGTAGTTTTAAGTCCATTCTTCCAAAGATGTTTCCGAAATCTGGCTTCCTCTTAAACCTTGGCTCGGTGGCAGATTGAATTATGTTTGAGTTGCAAGTTGCCTAGAAAGAGTAAGTTTTTGCTACAGCACAGGACTTGTTTAATTCATACCAGAGCAGTTTGGAAAGTACAAAATGAAGAATTTTATGAAGAGAACTTTATCGCTTCCTTCAGAAATTTTTGAGGTTTCCTGAGATTTTTCATAGAGCCGGTAGAGGATTTTCAGTCTAAGTGTTTCCTCTTTTCGACTGCATGTTGGATTGCATGCGAAATTGGGGAGAGGCGAGGGGGAGCCTTTAGCCTTGCAGCTTCAGTCCATTTAAAAACTTTACATTTGAGTTGAGAGTCATTGTCTCTGGTGAACAGAATAATTGTAAATTCGAACTTTTTTGTTTTATAATACTGATAAAAAAGCTTTTTCACATGAATAACTACTTAAAGAATTTCTCTTTCTGGAGAAATTACAAATAGTTGCTCAGTTTCACACAGTAAAACCTTCCTTACTGAGAGACTTAGATGGTAATGGTTCTAGCTAATAGCTTTATAAGGTGTTAGTTAAACCTTTTAAATTTTGGCGCAGTATTGAGAGGTAATAAACAATTCAGCGGTTCCGATTTTTTTTTTTTCATTTGTCACGTAAATATTTAAACCTGGTATTTTGTTGTGTGCTTATGCCCAGTTAAAAGAAATCTTACTTTTATAAAAATAAAATGCTGTTACTGAAGTAATGGTTAAAACACAGATGTGACGTTCTCCTAGGACTGAAAGTGTGTGTTGCTCTTAGAACTGCTATTTCACTTTAAATGTGGTTAAATGCAACTGCTGACAGCAAGTGGAAGTAGCTATAAAATGGTCTTGTTAGTTATTTACCTTGGAAAAAAAAATCACTGTGACCTTCCCCCACCTCAAGCCCTCCCCCAGTCCCTGTTTTAGTGAAATGCTTTTGCTTTAATTCAAAGGACTATAGTACTGGTCGTTAAAGCAAGTGCCCCAAGGCATTTATAGGAATTAAGGTTACAATGAGGTAGGCACTGTACAGCGATGGGAAGGAAACAACCCCAGCTCTTGTGGGTCTACAGTCTAGAGAAGTACCTCAAAACTGGCACTGAGTTTGCTTGTGTGATGCTTGTGGCTAGTAAGGATATATAGTGAGATGTCCTTAGAGGACCAAATTCTTACCTTTCTTGCACAATTTTTATTTTTTAGGTGAAATCAGATGCTACTGTGATGCTGCACACTGTGTTGCAACTGGCTATATGTGCAAATCTGAGCTTAGTGCCTGCTTCTCCAGACTGCTTGATCCTCAGAATACACATTCCCCACTTACTCATGGCTGCTTGGACTCTATTGCAAGCACAGCTGAGATCTGCCAAGCCAAACAAGCACAAAACCACTCTGGCACCACCACCATGTCCACATTGGAATGCTGTCATGAAGATATGTGCAATTACAGAGGACTGCATGATGTTTTGTCTCCTTCCAGGGGTGATGCTTCAGGTAGGGCAATGAAGTTTCACTGAAACTTCTCTTCTGGCCATCAGGCCAGTGACAGTCAAAGCTTTGTGCATCTGCTGTTACTGATTTAGTTGTTAATGTAAGTAGAAACACCAGAGGAGAAGAGGGTGGCTGGATCCAGGAGAATGTCTCAGCCAACTAGCTTTTTTGTCTGTAATAATACTGGAAGTCTCTCATGCCATCTTGACGTTGCTTCTGAGAATCAGTGGCAGTGGTATTCCAGTAGTTAAACTGGCTGTTGGGGTAAGAAATTCCACATTATAAGCAGACTTAGAAACGAATCCTTTTCTTTACAGGGGTATTTTCTGTAGATGCTGCTGAGTATAGCAGTTGCTCCTTAAACTTGTCAGTGTGGGATTTAAGGGAGTTGCTTATATGTAAATCAATGTATTTATAAATCCTGAAATAAGCTTCATGTCTTTCCCCTTTGCAGGACAAGGGAGCAGATACCAACATGACAGCAGCAGGAATCTCATCACCAAGGTGCAGGAATTGACTTCTTCGAAAGAGTTATGGTTCAGGGCAGCTGTAATTGCTGTTCCTATAGCTGGTGGGCTAATCTTGGTGCTCCTTATTATGCTGGCCTTGAGGATGCTCAGGAGTGAAAACAAGAGACTGCAAGATCAACGACAGCAAATGCTCTCTCGTTTGCACTATAGTTTTCATGGACATCATTCGAAAAAAGGGCAGGTGGCAAAATTGGACTTGGAATGCATGGTGCCTGTGACTGGTCACGAGAACTGCTGCATGACCTGTGATAAAATGAGACATTCAGACCTCAGCAATGATAAAATTCTTTCACTAGTCCACTGGGGAATGTACAGCGGACATGGGAAGCTGGAATTCGTATGACCAATTATTTTTTAATCTGAGCTAGACTTACTCTCTGAACTCTTGAAGGCCTTTGGGTTCTGCTGGACAGGAGCACTTTATCTTAAAACAAAAACTCTCATAAATCATCTTTGAGAAACAAAGGACCTCTGGAAACAGAATCTTGGATATTTCTTCTGAAGGATTCCAAAAGTTGTCTTATTTGCACAGAGTAAAATACACTCAAATGTATTGTTTGCTTCAGAGTTGTGAAAGCAAAAATTAGAAGTTGTAAACACTGTCACCAGGGTTATCTGAACTGTAGGGAGCTGAGAACTGAGTTATTATAATAAACTGTATGCAAGCTCCGATGTTTCCTGACTTATTGTAAAGATTTTTTAAAAATATATATATTTTGTCTGAAACTTGCTTGTGACTTTTGTTTTGGAAAATGGGTTTTCTTGCAGGTGATAGTGGAAAAAAAATCAAGGGTGTGCATGGTAATGCCATGCATAACAATTAGATTCTGAAAACAGACTCTTTTCCTACACTGTGAAGGAAATTAGGTGGTTATTCCAGAAAGAAGGTGGCAGCTTTATTTTATACTTCAAGTAGCAGTGAATCCACATCCTCAATTCTTGGCTGTTGCATTTTGTTCATAACCTCAGTGAATTCTTCCAAAACTTTGTATGATAACTATTTCTTCCTCTCTGTTAATGCAGAAAGACTTCCTCTGTACAAAATGTGTTAGAAAGTGACTTCTAATTATTTATAACTGGTTTTCCTTGCTTGTTTCTATGATCTGTTTTCCTTTTGTACCTTTTACACCCAAACTTTTTTTGGGGAGGAGAGGGAAATCCCAAAACCACACCGCCTATTCAGCTGTGGTTTGGTTGGTTTTTTTTTTCTTTTTTTCTGTTTATAACCTGTCTGGGCACAGTGGAAAGCATGCTTCTAGTTTTGTGTGGGACTGAAAAAGCAGCAGGGTACTTTAACCTCTGGCTCCTCCTTTATGCTATTCTTGCATAGGTGGCTTTTCTTCCTGGCCAATCTTTGTGCACTTAATTATTTCTTACTCCTTCTGCTAGCTGGCTTCACTTGATAATTTTATTTATTCAATGCTTAGTTGCTAAAAACAAACAACCTCTGGATTATTCAAGGAATTTATTGTATTTTTTTTAATCTTACTTTAGTAACTTTGCAGTAATTAAAGTATATTTGCATAAAAGT
Organism: Origma solitaria; assembly: GCA_013397895.1. Taxonomy (NCBI): domain Eukaryota; kingdom Metazoa; phylum Chordata; class Aves; order Passeriformes; family Acanthizidae; genus Origma; species Origma solitaria. Next base: position 569,292 of record VZRL01004803.1, read on the forward strand.
CTGATGCCATATCATGGTGAAAGAAGCATCCAAAACCCTGCTTCAGAAGATAAAAGTTGGCATGAGTCTCGTATTCATCTATGTTTTAAGAAGCTTTAGAAATGCTTCTGCCTCCCATTCTGGCTGTGAATTTGAGGTCCTACTGTTGCCAGCAGCGAGAAAGGGATGGCACGTGCACGGTTACAACAACCTTGCAGCTCTCTGCTGTGGTGATTGCTTTGGGGTGTGAAGCCTGAAATACAAAGGGTTGTAACCAAGGAAAACCTGCCCCTCTAACTCAGAGGCTGGTGCTCCTGAAAGTACATTTAAACTGTGTGATAGGGTTGTGTTGGGGATAAGTTGGTCACTTGGCTGTGCAAACAGAGGTATTGATATTGCAAACTTACCCCTACAGTTAAACACTTACATGGGCCCAGTGGAGTGAGAGCCCTGGGAATGCCAAGGTCCCACTGTGCCCGTGTTTGCAATGTTAAAGTGCAGTTTAGAAGGATTAGTTTCATCTGTGTACCTCACGCTGCTGACCCTTTTTACTTCTTCAAAGTGCCTGGAGAGTTGCTTTTAATGCAGAGACTTATATACTCTGGTTTCTACCTCTTTCTGCTGCTGCAGTTTAAGAAATTACGTGGCCACGACTTCTCTTGGAATCTGGCCTGTGGCCTTCTGGCTGACCTTTCAAAGTGCTGCTTTCCTATAAGAGCTCTGCCCTTCCTTTGCACTGATCTGAAAATCTAGGGCAGTTGTCTGTGCTGCCAAGAGTATTATTTTTGGGAATGGCTGACTGGGAACTTGATGCTGAAAGAGACAAACCTGAAATACCGTCTGTAGCTGCACCTGTAGTTACTGTGACTAGACAAGTTAGAAGATCTGATGGCTAAACCTTTTAAGTGCCTCCTGCAGCAATCAGAGGGAGCATGTTGTATAGTCATTTAAGCATCCTGTGACCTTCACCACTCATTTGCCGCTGATTTGAATGCGTAAGGGCCTATATATGCTTGCCATTAAAAGGCTAGTAAGACCAGGATGCTCTAATTGGCCCCTTGCTGTGGAGATGTTTTAAAGAAGAAAAGAGCTTGTTTGCCATCCCCTGCAGCGATGGCAGCAGGGCCGCAGAGCTCTGGGGCTGGGGTTAGCAGCTGCCATCTCCTGGGGTTATTCTCTTACCTGGTGTGGTCCGTATAGTTTAGGTGTGGTAGCTGATACAGCCTAAGAGTTTCTGGGCTGTGAGTCTTCTAAGCTTTCTTCTAAGAAGAAAATTAACTCTATCCCAGCCAAAACCAGGACAGTATGAAATCTGGATTTCCAATTTATTTTAAAGCCTTTATATTCAGGAAATTGTGTTATGAGCTCTGGTGTCTGTCTGGCAGCAGCTATGTGAGTTATGGAATGAGCCCCAAATCTTTTCACTGAAACTACTGACTGCAGAGTCCAAAGGGCGTTGGAGTAAGCAGTAGCCAGCTTCATTGTTAGTAGGTATTTCTGTAGTGGCTGCTTGCATAGCCTGCAGGCCTCAGCACTATTTAGAAAACTTGTATTCCTGTGACAGGGAGGGTCATTAGTGATGTTTCCTGGGATTCCCGACTGCTGTACCAGCATGAAACAAGGCAGTCCTAGGCAACTACTTCACCAAACCTAGTGAGGCAGGCAGCAAATATTAATAGCTGAAGAGCCTAGCCAGAGGCTAGAGGCTGAAGAGGTGAGACAGTAATCGAAGGCTATCCTTTTAAATGCATTTGAGTTAAGAGCCTGGATTTGCCATTGTGCTAAGCACTCTCAGGTTTCCCCTGCAGACAATAACAAACACTCCTTTCTTTGAAACCCCTGCAAGCCTGGGAGCGTAAGGACAGCCCTCTCTATTTCCAACTGAGAAAGTCTCTTGGTTTGGAATAAATGAAATCAAATGTCCAAGATTTAATTTAGCATACCCCGTCTCTCTCTCTCTGATTCTTTCCTCAAAACAATAATGGTTGTGGCTTTTCTTATGTCGCTGCTTCTCCTGGCTTTGCGAGCCGCTGGGTTGGTATGTCTCCTCTTAACTCCTGCTGAACTGATTCTATTAAAAACCCCTTACTCCACAGGGGGCTTGACCTTTTTCTGAAATACCAAATGCGTCTGCTTTGGAAATCACAAACTTCTCCTCTAAAGAGCTTGTAAATCTGGTTTCAATATTGAGTGATTACAGGCTGTGCGGAGAGCTTGAAAGTAAGCAGCCACTTCTGGTAGCAGAGCGCTGGAGCTGGGCTGCCAGAGCTGAGCGCGACTCTCATTTTTCAGCCCAGTGTGTGTTTAGCATAAAGCCGCTGACGTCAGCTGATTCAACCAGATTAGCGCTGGGGTGACTGGTCAGGCTCTGGTCGCCGGACGCTTGTCTTCTCTTATCAGGACCCCAGAATCCAGTTCTTGTTGCACAACCACTTGCTCTGTTGTAAATCCAGGCATCTCATTACAAATGGATGATGCCCTAGAGGCCAAACACCCAAAAAGGCCTGGGAAAAGAGCAAGGTTTTTTCTTAGGTGTAATGGATGCATCTGCACCTTCCCTTTCTGCTGTTGGGATTATTAAAACAAGGTATGAAGAAGGGAAAATACATCACCAGGCTGCCTGTGTGGGATGGAATGTGCCTGTTAGCTACCAGTTAGTGAAGTTCCACAAGGAATAAATGAAAGCAAAATTTGGCCTTTCCATTGAAAAGGGAGGAGATAAGAAGATTATCTACCAAGGAAAAAACCTCTACGGTCAAAAAACCCCACACTATAATAAGGCACAAGTTGAGCGAACAAAAAAAGAAAGTCTCTCAAGGAGGCAAAATTGCCTTTATTTCTTTTTTCCGATGCTTTCCCACGTGGAGATACTGGAAGCATATTTGTATTGTTCCAGTGTCTGGTCACTGCAGAAAAAAACTCTTCCTTGTTTTGGTTCTAGGAATTACTTGGAGAAGTAGTATTTTGGATCTGTCACTGTGTTTTATTTCTGGGGGGAAAAAAGTGGTAGAGAGGTGCTGTTAAATTATGGTTATCTCTTGGGAGGGGCCCAGTGTCTCCAACATTATGAATTCTGGCTCCCTCTAAATAAACATCCAACCTCGTTTTCTTTGTTTCACCTCTAACCCTCATCTGCAGCCTTTACAATCCCAGGGGGCGAATCCTGAAGTAAAACAAACTGCAAGGGAAGGAAGCCAGGAGGGAGCCACGGTGCCTGCAGATTAACAGAGCCTTCTGCTCTCCAGCCAACCTTGACAAAAGGATTCAATCCTGAACTGACCTTCAGGGGGAAAAGCAAAACAAAAACCACCTTGACTTGAACTTTCAAGACCGCAGGATTTTAATGCTTGGTTTGATGTCTCCTAAAGGTAGCAGGGAGTTAGAAATGCCAAACACCTGTCTTGCAACCCCAAATCCTAACAATTTATCAGAAAATCTGAGCCACAAATCACATGGATTTGAAAAATTTAGGATTTGCTCATCACTGTTTCTAAGTCATTCAGTGTTGCTAAAACAGCCTAAAAATGTGCTTTTATTCCCCATTGTGATTCTCTAGGCAAATCTATAACATTTGGTTAAGCAAATAGTAAGTTCTGTTGAAACATCAATATTTAAATGCAACTTTTCACTGAATAAATATTTCTGCCTGGAAGCAGGACCTGCCTCTCAGTCGAGCCCTGCTCTCTTCCCTGTAGGCAGAAAGGAAGAGAGCAAGCCCGCCCTGACTCCATAAAAAACCACACTGGCATGAATATAGGGTGACTCAATTTTTTAAGAAATTTTTTCTTGAAACCGAAATGTTAGAGTATTTTTCTCTTTCTAGTTACCACGTTATTTAAATTTATCAATGGCTGTGCAGTTGGGAAAAGTGAGTGAAATGTATTGTTCCACTCCCCTTGACTATCGGCTGCATTTAAAAAATACTGACTTGTGACAGCTTGTTAAGAGTGGAGCCTCTGCTGTAACTGCTTTTTCACCTATTAGATTAAACTTTCAGGATAGTGTCTGTGGAGCAGCAAGGTGATGAGCACTTTACATTAATTTACATTAATTTTTACATTCTGTTTTCCAACAAAAAAAAAAGGTAGAAGTGGCACAGTCATGAACTTCAAGCATCTGTCTGGGAGAGGCTCTGGGGGGTGGGGGACTGTCACCCTAGCAGTGCCAGTGGCATAGCCAATGTTGCTGCTGAGTGCCAGGCTAGTCTCTGCTTTTGGGATCATTTCACTCCAAAGACCTGCAGGTTGCACATGTAAATCCCCTTCCTGTCACTTGTAAGGAAAATATTGGTGCACTAAATCTCCTCCTGGCACTTGGCTGTGACAATGGGGAGGGAGGAACAGAGCAGGCTCAGGGTCCTGCCCAAGCTGGGGATGCTTGTATTGGTGTGCAAATCAGGGCTTGTGTCAAGCAGGTTGCTTTGAAATGCTCAATTTGTTGAGTTCTGGCTGTGAGGTAGCTATTTCATCAGTGGAAGAAGATTTATTAACCAATTTTTTATGGCTATCGACAATGGCTTAGCTCCAGCAGGGTCCCCAGCATTTTTATGAAGTGCAGTGGGTTCCAGAGGTAGAGGTGTTTTATATTGTTCTGGTATTTTAACCCAGTGAACTAAGGCCTCTATCCTGCAAATACTTAGGGTTGTGCATAATTCATTCCGGTCCCAGGGGCTGTTTTGTCCCTGCTGCTGGCAGGGCTGTGCTGAGCTCTGTGCTGGGTACCTGCTCTTGCAGTGGGCTGTTGTTGGGGAGCTGCAGCAGGCTCTGGGGGAGTCCCTCCTGCCATGGCATCTGCTTTGATAAAGCCTGGAGGGGAATTGGGAATTAAAGCCGGTGTTCAGTCACAGTCACACTTCTGGTGGCCATCGAGGCGGTGTTTTCCCTTGAGCAGTGGCCCTGCTGCCCTGGCTGTGGCTGACAATGGGGGAGCAAAAGCCCATGCTGGACATAATTCAAGGGCCAAATTAATGTAGATGTGTGTTTGTCAGGGCAGCATCTCACCTGGCTCAAGAGCTTTGTCCTAGGCTGCAGCTGGCCCTTTCTGAAGGCAGCATAGGAGGAGCAGCCTGGCAGTGCAAAGGGAAGGAGGACTGCTCCTCTTCCACAGCATGCTGGGCTGGCTCTGCTGCACAGTGAGACTCTGCTCAGGAGGGGACATGGGTTATAGGTTCTGAAGTTATGCCTGGTTTCACTTCCCAAAGCAACGCCTCCAGGCAAATCCACACCAGCCCTGTGCTTATTGGCACCTCACTGGCACATGAGCCCCAGGCAAAGCCACAGCTTTTTGTGACTGTTTTCCAGAGCCATGAGATGGTGCATTTCCATCCTCCAGCCCCTCCATGCAGGAACCCTGGGCTTGCTCTGGAGTGTGTTCATGGCACAAGCAAGGGCAGCACAAAGCAGCAAGGGCAGGAGCACAGATGCTCATGCAGCACTCTGGCTGCTGGCAGGATTGTTCTTTTCCACATCTCTCTGCAAAAGGTTTCCATCACCGAAAACATTTTATGCTTTCGCACACAAGAAATCCCATGATTGCTAAGGCTGCAGAAGAGCAGTTCCCTAAGTCTACCCAGTGCCCCAAGCTGCATGCTCAGCACTGGTCCTCCTCTGTCACACACAGTGCGGGATGGCCAAGGTTTTAATTGCATGGACACATGCAATGGTTTTTTACAAAACCTCCTTCTTGAATCTTCCCCCTCAGCCCTCTGGGTCCCAGCCTGGCTGGCTGCAATCTCTCTTCAGCTCTTCATCCCACATCCTTGCCCCAGCTCTCCCTCCCCTGGATGCCTTTCTTCCCACAGGGCTGGAGATGTAGGGGGCGCTGCCTGTGCTGGGACAAACTCTGCCTGGCAACAGGTACCATTCCCAGCCTCCCTAGCTATTATCAGTCCCTTATTTGATTTTTTTTTCCCTAGGGGACTGTAGGGGACAGCCACTATTATGTTTCTTCCAACCAATTCCACCTGACGGTTTGCTAGTGGGAGAGCAGATCGGAGAGTGGCTCCCTCATGATGAACCTGCAGGTGGGTGAGCAGACCCAGCCTCTACCAGCCTGCACTGACTAGCAGTCTCCTCTCAGCATGGGACAGGTCCAAATGTGGGGATCTTCCTCTTCACAAATTAAAAGTATAAAACTCACTCTCTTGGAAGTGATTTTTTTGTGATGCTTTTATATCAGAAGCTGGAAAAACTTTTTTTTTTCTGCATCAACAGATGACAGGAATAAATTCTTTTTGTTGATTGTGAAAAATACACCAGATCTGGGACCTGTTCAGATATTTATTTATCATAATGCAAATGGAACTTGCCATATGTTTTTGTTTTAAAAAACATCCTGTACCAAAGCATAACATTTCTAATTGTGTTTATAGGCTGTGTTAAAATTGCTTTACAGCAGCTTTTTGCTATGGGTTGGATTGGCTGTGGAGTTTTGTAATCTCTGCCTTCATTACTCGCTTTGTTATCTGTCCCGGTTGCTGCTGTGCTTTACTGACTGTGGGATAATTTTGTCTGTAGAAAGGTTGTCACCCTTTACCTCTTTGAACTGAACTTTGTCTCCTTATATCTGCTGGTGGCAATCGGCGCTTCTGTCTTTCTCCTGCAAGGGATGGGGACCCCCACGGCCCCAGGGACTAGTGCAGCCTTCTGGGTCTGTGACCCATTCCTCAGTGCCCCCCTTGCTGCCCCCAGTGTGTGAAGCAAAACGCTGGTGGTTCTGCTGGCATCTCGCAGCTTCCCGGAGAGCTGCAGGCTCCAGGAGGAATTTTATGGCAAGCACCTTATCACAGGTTATGACTGAACATACACAAGCACTCCCAGTGACCAGTGTAATCCACTCTTTACTGGCATAATTTGACTTTATTTTTTATTTACACAGGGAGGCTTGGGTGGAGCGTTATGTACATGGTATCAGAAAAACAGTCTGCTCCACCTCGGGGCTGCACACGTGCTGAAGCCAGCGCAGCTGCTGCCCCAGGGCTCCGGCAGCCCTTGGTACAGAGCTGCTCCACACGTGGGAAGCGTTCGACTTTCTCCTGTGAGCGTCTGAGCAAGCAGCTTATAGCGCCCCTGTAATCTCCAATACACGGCCAAACTTCAGTGACATTCCCTGTTTTACGATGGCAATCGATGAGTCTGCAGGAGTCCTGAGTGCAGCACCGAGTGGGTGCCTCCTGAACACGACTAATATCTTATCAAAGCTGTGGATCCCTTCTGGGACTGCACCCTATCTGCATATTAATATTTGATCATTCATGAGCAATTTGCAAATTTGTAATGAGTAATGAAATATCCTGGGAACTGTTTGCTCACAAATAGTTTCCAGAGTATTTCTTTACATATGACAAATCTGTAAGTGTGCAGTTGCCAATATTGGGATTCCTGAGTTGTCTGATCTTGAGGAAAGTGCTGCTGCAGGACACATGGCCTGGTGTCTGCTTAATCACAGCTGGGGCTGCTGTCAGTGGTTTTTTGTCGCAGTGGATAGAAACACCCAACAGCAAGATTACAGGGATCTGTTATGTGTATGATTGAGTGAAAATGAATCAGAAATACAAATACAGGGTTAGTTTCTGGTCTTCACTTGATATCTCACTGGTTTCTTCCACAACCAGACATTTTCCTCAGTTGCCCACCTGGACTTGCAGATATTGAATCATTTTCTCCTTGATTTTTGCTAGTGTTTTGCCAATGGCTTTCTAAAAGTCTGGCACAGCTGAACAGCAGTAGCAGCAGTGAAACATGGGGTTTCAGAACAGGACAGTGGAGTGCAGCCAGAGACAGTCACTGGGAGTTTTTGCCTGGACCAAGGTGGAAGAATTTGGCACAACAGGAAGATCAGAGCATGCAAAATACCATTTTCTCCCCTGGAAGTATCCATGTATGCTATACAAAATCAGGAGAAATAGCAACAGATGAACTCGTCCCAGCACTGTAATACAACATGGATGAGTTGGCTTTTAGCCTTCAGTGCTTCCACGGCATATGAAAGCTTTTGTTGCAGCCTGTGGATGACTGCACTGGGCAAGCATCTGAAGGGACGGCTGCAGTCAGCAGGAGGAAGTTTATGGGATTGAACTCAGTTGCATACAACTCTAGGGTGATGCTGTATTACACAGCATGTGGATCAGGTGAGTTTGGGCCTCGTGGTGCTGTGTTGCATTGGATCTGCAGCAGGCATCAGCCCCAAAGCTCACAACTCCCAGAGAGGGCAAAGCCTTCCCCAGAGGTGGCTGCACAGCAGTGGGAGCCGCTGGGTGCACAGCACAGGCAGGTGCTTAGCAGCAAGATTTCAGCTGCTTGAACTGCCCAGCTTGCAGAGAGAGAACAGAGATAAGCCCAAACCTTGAATTAAACACCTCAGAGCAGGTTGCAAAGGCTTGCAGACTGTGCTTGGGGCCAGTCTGGGTCAGACTGCCTTGCAGGGACACTGCCACTGTCACTGCCATTGTTGTCACTAAGCAGTCCTCTGGGTATTGCGTAAATGAAAGCTGGACCAAACGTCTCCTGTCTCTCAGGAAAGCATCTGACATGGTGAGCTTTGGGTTATATGTATTCTAAAATACATAAAAATATGTGTTTATAACATTTATAAATAAAACCTTCTTAGTCTTTGGCTGAGGATGAAGATTATGTAATTATTTTTTATATTGGTAGTAAATAAATTATTTTAAAATTGTTTAATGTTTTTGTATAATTAACAACATATCCAATAGAACCTGAGTTTAGTGCACTGTCCAGCTGACCACACACTCATTCTTTGCTCTTCTCCCTGCTTCCCCTGGTCAATCTATATGTTCTCCAGCTAGGAAGAAGACTTCAGCTCTCAAGAACTTTTCAAGGCCATTCCAGATACAAGCTACAAATTCTTGCCAAATACATCTATGTGCAGTGATACCTGTATATGCACAAGTGTGTCTGAGAATTACAAGTCTGGAGGTTTGTACTTCCCAGGCGAGGATGTGTGACAGCAGCCAGTTCTCCAGATCAGCCTTTGGGATGATCAATGTTTCTCCCAGGAGACCTCTTTCCAGGGGCTCCATGTTTCTGAGCCATGTCCTTAGAGAAGTCATTCTTACAACCGATCTTTCCAGGGCTGATGCGGACTTCTCCAGGGCGCTGGTAAGCAATCTGCTTTGAGTTGTGGCAAAGTTCCCTGCCCAGGGCAGACCAGCCCTCTTCTGCAGACAGGGTAGAGAAACTTTCTCCCCAGAGTCTGCACCAAATCAGAAATTATTCTTTGAAGTTTCCTTTCTTCTTTTTCCACCAGTCAAGAAACATTCACACTATTTCTTAAAAATAAGAAAAAGTACTTAAAATGCTGCTCTAAAATTATGAGTGTGTGGGAAAACCCCTACTCAGCCAGAGGAGGAAACAGTAGAGACATAGCAACAATTACTGCTAAGTCTGTTTATGTTTGTTCTCCCCAAAACATGATAAATGGGACTAAATACCATTAGTCACCAGCCACTGGTGAGGGAGAGGAGGCTGCTGAGTCACAGCCACACTCAGCTCTGTCCCCAGAAAGGTCAGTGCCAGCGCAGGGTGCAGGGGCCAGCCTGCAGTGGCTCCTGCGCTCCCTCTCCTTAGGGACAGCAGCCTCAGGACTGGTGTGCTGCAGGTGTTGGTCCTACCACCTGCTGCCCTGCCTGTGCCATGGGATGATCACGCCGACAAAGGGACAGGATTGCTCCTCTGTGGGATCTCAGTGCTCCCTCTGAGTATAGCCACACTGGTGTTTGTGTTCCAGCTTCAGCAGAGTGCGGGATCGAGCCACTTCCTCACTGCTGTCCCAAAAATGGCAGCTGCAGATGGCACAGGTCTAGAGAGGCAATCAGGTGCCCTGGAGGAAGGGACCTGAAGGAATCTTTCTAGTCTGCTGTGCATAAAGTGAATTTTTAAGAACCTGTTCCAGTTGGTGGCTGGGACGACTCCCAAGCAAATGTATCTTACCTGAGACTTTCCTGCCTAGTGAGCGTGCAGTGTTATCACACAAGCATCTCTTGAATCCTCTCTGATTTCTCTGCTTTGCCCCCTCAAGGCAAACAGATGGAAGTTTAATCCTCTCCTCTTAGTGTCTCTGGACTGCAAAGCCTTTGTCAAAAGGGAGCCTGAGATCTTAAAACCTAATGCTTTTTCCTAGATATCGAGATAATTGCTATGGGCTGGATGCAAGGAAAATAAAGAAGCCAGGCTAGGCAAACGGGAAATGGCAGAAGTGAGAACTAGATAATGGAAAAAGTAATTCAAAATTGTTTTCTTCATGTCTCCATCTACTGATTTGTTGCTAGAACAAATGGAAATGAGCTTAATGGATTCTTCTCTGCTCTGAAGGTTTGAGAATAGGTACATTGAATTTATGCCAAATTAGGGAAGAGTCTGGGCATTTCCAATCCAACAAGATGAGAGAAAAGCAAAACAAAGAAATAAGAAGTCTTTCCCATTCCAGGTTTTGAATAGGTTAGGAAGCAATGCAGGTGGATGCAACAAAAACTGGGGTGACTCTCTTCCAGGTTGCTTCTTACTGAAAAGCAGCTCAGGTGTAAGGCACATACAGCCAGGTACAGAGGGAAAGCAAAACTTAGTTGCTTTGGGGAGGATTTTCCTTGATTAGGTGATGCTGTGACTGGCTTGGATAGACTCTAATGATGGCCCTTTCTGCAGGGGGATGTTTAAGGAGCTGACGCCTTTTCTAGCCACACTTCCAGGGTGCTGAGGTCCTGCAATGGCTCTTGTGCCAGGGACGGCTTTTCTCCTCAGAGGCTCTTTGGAAAGCAGAGGCTCTTCACAGTGTGCCTCTCAGTGTGTGCTTACACCTACGTGGGTATATGGAAGTCAGAAAAAAAATAAAAGCTGTGCAGAGGATTTTACTTTCCAGATCAGTTTGCTGCACAAATTTTGTTATTGTAAATATATTATTTGTGTAGCTCTTGCTGTCTGAATAAAACAAATGACCGCAGATGGCTGTAAGCTGCTGCTTTCTCCTGAACAGGAAGGACAGCAGCCCTGGAGATGCTCGGTCAGATATCTGTTGCTGCAAGCCAGCTTTGTGGCATTGACTTCAGCAAGACAGCACCCATCTCTGCATCTCAGAGTCTATGAGAGAGCACGTCCTTGTACATCATGGCTGTGTCTTTAATCCTCACTGTATGCAGTCAATAACAGAAAAACTCTTGAAATTTTCAATTGTCAGAAAGGGATCACATTCTTGCAGAAATTGTCACATCTGAAATGACCTCTTGGCAGTGGCGCCTGTGCAGAGAGAGAGTGAGGGGAAGCTCCTTTTACCTCTGAGTCCTCAGCAGTGTTTTTATGACACCTGCCCTATGGTTTGGCAATAGAAACTTGGTCCAACAAGAACCTCAGGGTTTGGCTGTCTATCCCATCAAGAAACCATGAGTGAAGTGGAAGCAGCTAATTCAAGTGTTCGGTGATAGTGTTATGAGGGAGGGTACTCCTGTTACATGGAAAATATATGGTTGTCCTTTTTTAATCGGAGGTACAGTGTAAAACATTGTGGAGTGTCACAGGAACAGCTTATGCACAGCTCCCAGGTAGATTAGACCAGTGCAAAGGCAGCGATCAAACATAACTTTTCTTGTATTGACATAATGCACATTGCATTTTCAGTCCACCATAGCACAAAAAAAAAAAAAGATTAGAAGGCAAACTACAAAAATGGTCAATGATGTTAATTGCAGTTCTCAATGAGGGAGATAATAGCAATGCAAGGGAAAGTAAATACTTATTAGCTCTAAGGAGCATCCTGTTATCTGTATGAAAAATAAACACATTTATCTAGGCATCACCTTAATGGCTCTGGCCATGACGAGGCGGTGTGCTTACTTCACCCAGATGCTGGCATCATTACCATGGCTGGTGGAAAACAGAAGAAGCTTCTCTGATGCTACTGGATGTAAAAGTGGTCTGAATGGCCACCTGGACCTTAATATTCACCTTAACTGGTGCCAGAACACCAGCCTGTCACCTGACAGCTAGGACAGCTGTTAATATCACTTAGCAATATGCTATACATTATATGTGTAATATGGGACATTATACAGCCCCCTCTCCCTCCTGGCCTTACAAAATCCTTTTGAAGATCTCATTAGCCCTATTGCAAAGCCATTGGGCACTTAGTTTGTAGGTAGGTGGGATGTGCTGAAGACCCCCAGAGCAAAGATGGCAAAGGATTTTAGTTTTTTCTTTGAGATCCAGATGACAGTTTTGCTGAAAGCTGTTGTGGTTTCATGTTTGGAGGTGCTAAAAATCCCAGTGATTACAGGGTGGGTGGCAAGTGCTCAGCATTTCGGGATGTCAGGCCAGGCATGTCCTCACTGGCCACGTCTCTTCAACCACCTCCAAATGATTCCCCAGTTTATTTCCACTAAAGCTTCAGCCCTGACTCAGAGGCTCTCCATTAGTGGTATAATGAACTGATACAATGCTAAGTCAAAGGATTCAGAGCTCGTGTGCAGTAAACATAAACATATGTTTAGCATTGGGTTATAAACTGCTGTAGCCAAAGCGGGCAAGTGTTACAAACTTCAAACACGAAACAGATGCAAGTTTATTAGAGGCATGAAAGTGATGACAATAGAAGTGAGCTGTAGCAAGGAAATGAAATGTTAGTTTAGGCAGAAGCTGCTGCAGCTCTGCCTTGCACTGGAAATGCCTGCAGTCTCTGCTGAAGATGGGAAGGCATTGACATATTTTATTGGGACAGCCAAGCATGTTGCCCATATGTCAGAGATGTAAGTCACTGCTATGAGTGAATGTGTGGAGAAAATACAATCTGACAGGCTTTTGAAAGCTGGGAATTGGTTTGCCATGAGGTCACAGAATCACAGAATATGCTGAGCTGTAAGGGACCCACAATGATCATCGGGTCCAGCTCCTGGCCCTGCATAGGACAAGTCCCCAGAGTCACACCCTGTGCCTGAGAGCATTGTCCAAACGTTTCTTGAACTCTGTCAGGTTTGGTGCTTTGACCACTTCCCTGGGGAGCCTGTTCCAGTGCCCAGCCACACTCTGGGTGAGGAACTCTTTTTTAATATCCAATCTAAACTTCCCCTGACACAACTTTAGGCCATTCTTTCATGTCCTGTCACTGGTCATCCCAGAGAAGAGGTCTGTGCCTGTCCCTCCTCTTCCCCTCATGCAGAAATTGTAACTGCAATGAGGTCTCCCCTCAGTCTCCTCTTCTCCAGACTGAACAAACCAAGTGACTCAGCTGCTCCTCACAGGACTTCCCCTCAGGGCCCTTCGCCATCCTTGTTACCCACCTTTGGTCACTCGAGTTGCTTAATGTGTCTGAAGCTGGACTGCAGACTGGACCATCGTAGAATGATTTGGGAAGGGACTTTAAGGATCAGCTAGTTCGTACCCCCTGCCATATGTGCCAGGCCTTGCAGTGCCCGGTGTGCCATGAGAAAGCAGATGTCCCACAGCCTGAGCATCCTCTGGGAGACGAGTGCTGGGCTCCCCAGGCAGTGCTGTGGCATGGCAGCCATCCAACACTCAAGGGCTCAGCTCTGCCCTTCCCCTCAAACTTCCCAGCCCCTGTTCCCTGCCATGAGGGAGTTCCAGGTCCTGGCCAGGGGATGGTAGGTGCCCAGCTGGTGACATGGGTCCCACTAAGGAGGGACTTGTGCTTCAACAAGACTAGGCAACCCTTGTGACCACAAGGCTGCCTGCAGTTCCGGGGTCTATCCCTGCCTTCTACTTGGCTTTCCTCTTCCCTATCACTGTAGACAAAATATTTAGCGACTCTTCGTGCCAGTAAATCTTCTCCCTAGTTGCTTATGCTCTGCTCCTCTGCCTATCATCTGAGTAGTCCTAAAAGCAGTGGTTTGGAGCAGCTGTTTTTCCATTAGGTCTTTGTGAGCTGATGTCCTCCTGGGCTGTGCATGTTTCCATGGTTTCCGTGGAGCATGTGGAAGAAGAGGGGTGTTTGGTGTTGGAAGGAGAAGAAAAACCCCAAATAAATGCCGTAATAACAGTAGCTCTGAGGTAACTACAGAAGCCTTGGGTATGTTTGTTCCCTTAGTCCCAGATGAGCAAATGTGTGTGTGCCTCTCAGTCCTGTGCGAGCCTGTGTTTCAGCAGACAGACTGTCTTTGTCCTCCTGAAGTGCTGCTCTGGTGTTCTGCCCTCCAACATGTTCTACACCTCAGCCAAAAGGGCTACCCACAAAGAAGATGGTTTAAAATAGCTCCCCTGACAAAAAGAGCATTGCTGTCCAGCCGCTCCTGTTTTCCTCCCGCGGGCACCGCTGCTGCCGGACGCGGAGCTGCTGTGCCATATCAACACTCGTGAGCATCCCTCTGGCTCCCGGGGCCAGCAGCCTGCTCACACCTCTGCTGCTGCCTCTGCAGCCCCTGCCCTGCCTGCTCAGCATCACCGTGTCCCTGCAGTCCCTCCTGCCATCACACAGCACAGAGCAGACAGACTCGCCCTGCCCAGTCCAGCCCCATGCCCCAACACTTTAGGGCCTCGGAGAGGCACTGGAGGGATTAGCAGCAGTAAAAGTCCTCATCTAAATGAGAATTTCAGGTTGGGACCTGAAACTGTAGCAGTTTGGAAAGCACCCGGTGGGCTGAGCTGTCAGGGAGTGTTCACAGGCAGTAAAATAAAACCGTTGCCTAATTATAGTTTCACCAAGGGGCACTGTAATGCCGGGGCATTAACTCCTCGCACATAAACAGCGATGGGCAGGGGCTTGCCAGCATTGCTGCTACCTGCAGGAGATAAACAGGTAACGGTATCACGATGCCGCCATCCAGATGGGAGACAGCTGCTCGCTGAAATTACAGGCACATTTACTCGTTCAGGATGAAATTATATGTGACGGGGCAGGAATTACACCTAAGTGTTATCCAGCCCTCCCTTCACCTGCGGGGGGAAGATTCTGGGACTGGGAATGTATAGACCGCAGCTGAGTAAGGCAGGAAGAGAAAGGGACTTCCCACCGTTTGTGGAAGTTGAAATTGAAACAAACAGAAAAAATCATCAGCTGAGGGAAGGTTGTAATTACTCTATAATCACCTACTCATGTAACGAAATCACGCACTGGCACAGTGCTAATAGGAGGGTCTCAGCTGTCAGAGGAGCACAGATTAAAGCGGGGAAGCTTGGATGTTGCTATTTTTATTTGGGGAATGCTTTTCCCCTTTAATTATTTTAGACAAGGTGATTTTAAAAAGAAGAAAAAAGAAAACCAAATTGCTGGAGATTACTGTATCGGGAGGAAGGCTGGGGAGGGGGGCTGGTGGGGATTTCTATCCACGCTGAGCTGTTCCTCGGGGCCAGGTACTTTGGTGCCAGTGCTGCCCTGGCAGGGCACAGGCAGGAACAGGCTGCAGCACTGGGGTGAGCTCTGCGTGGGCACGGGGGGCTGGGGTGACACCTTTCTCCTGGGGCATGCTGGCTCTGGGAGGACATGCCCTGCAGGAGTGGCTGCAAAGCACATGTGGGAGCAGGGAGAGGGTGCAGAGCTTGGTCTGAAAACTCAGACTTACATGAAATTTCTGATGTCATGAGCAAACGCTATAAGCTGGTTACATCCTTCAAACTTAGGGAAATGAAAGTAGTTTTGCTGGAGCTTCCAGGTGCTGTGTGCCAGGTAAAAGAGTGCAGCAATGTCACCTGTGGTCAGGCCCTGCCATACAGGTAACCATTAAATGGAACTTCTTACACAAGGAAGGGTTACTTACATGGGCAAGGGAAAGAACTGGAAATGCTCTGCCACAATGGTGCAAGGTCATATTTAATTTCCGTAGTGTTTTCTCTCCCCAGGAGGCAGCCAGCAACCAAAGCAAAGCTCTAGTCTCTGAAGAATTCCCTTATTAAAGTCTGCCCAGCTCCTTTGCTGCTCCAAGATGTCTCTTAGGAACTGCTCAATTCATACAGAAGGTATTTTGCTTTGTGTAAATGTTTTTTTTAACCATTATCTTTTAGTTGAAAAATATCTTTCCCTTCCCACCGTCCCTTCAGGTCAGGATAGATGTTGTTTGACATAGAAAGGGTTTTTCGGCGTGTTGATTGAAACCTTCCTGAGTTTGGCAAAGAGCGACTGCAAGGCCAAGATAATTAACTGGGGCTGATTTGGTGACTTATCTCCCCAGCTCAGTCTCATCAGCAGTGCCTGCTACAGAGCTTCGATAACTGCAGCTGGGCACCCCAC
Source organism: Origma solitaria (assembly GCA_013397895.1). Lineage (NCBI taxonomy): Eukaryota > Metazoa > Chordata > Aves > Passeriformes > Acanthizidae > Origma > Origma solitaria. Next base: position 585,453 of record VZRL01004803.1, read on the forward strand.
AAAGCAACAGTTTAACCGTCTTTCAGGAAGTTTTTCAATCAACCACTTTTCTGCATTTTGATAAGTTCTGTTGCTTTGGAAAAGTCTTCAGACTTCCTGACAGGTCTGAATTTGGTCTATAAGAAGCATGCGTGGCCCTGAGACCCCTCACCCCTCAGCTGTCCCACAAGTGGTGCTAATGCCCCAGTTGCTTGCTCATCCCAACCTTGGCTCCCTGATGAGGCCACCAGTGGGAAAACACACAGGTCTGTACAAAAGTCTGCTCAAATCCAGAGAGGACAGCTGTGGAGGATGCTGCGGGACTGAGCTTGAGAAAGTGTATTGGGAAAGAAAATAACATTACCGTCCCATTACACAGTAAAATTACCTGGCCTTAATATTAATGAATTTACCCTAGTAGTGACTAAATGGTGCGTTTTGAAAAATAGAGATTTTTGTTTTTTCACTTGGAGAAATATGAAAAGAGCAACTTTAAATTGCTTTTATTTCTTTGTATGGCAATCTGAAAACATCAATGGCCAAACTCACCATGACTGGACTTAAAAGAAGCCTGAGTGAGAAGCCATTTTATCTCCAGCTCTTTCTTTACGGGGCGTCTGTGGTAGTGAAACCCTCTGCTGTGCAGCCTCCCTCTCCTTGGGCATCTCTGGAGCCCCCACTGTCTCCTGTTGAAGGCTGCCCAGAGTGCTTAGGGGTCTTTCCCAGCCTAGGCAAGGTCATACAGGCAAGGACCCAGCAATGAGATTAGGTGACACCATTTAACTTTCAGTTACTTGTTCAAAGCAAAAAAAACCTTAAAAAGTCATTAGCAGGTATCACTGCAGAAGGAAGTCCCACACTGGTTGCCTGCATCTCCTCAGCAGGTTGGCCAGGTGAACATTTCTGGGGAGTGTTTGCCTTCAAGAGCTCTGCTTCTGCAGAGGAGGCACAGCCCAGGTTTGGGTGGCATCACCTCTTGCTGGCCAGGGAGGTTTCAGTTCTTACCTGAAGGGAGCTGCCCCTAGGGCTGCAGCACTTGGATTGTCACAGGCTCGAGTTCCTCACCCATCTCCTCTCCCCTTGGAGGGACAAGGAGGGTATTAGCTGTCTCATGGCTTTAGTCGCTTGGCCGCTCGCTCTTTCGGCATCTAAACACTTTGCCATAGCTGCCTGGAGGGTGTCATCCACTGGGTCACAGTCCCTTCTGTGACAGACTGGACTTAGGCATGTGAAGCAGAGAAGCTCCACAGCTCATTGCCATTTCTACTCAGGAGTAGACCTGCACCAACTTTAGCAGAACATGAATGCCAAGAGCTGCTGGCCAAGGCTTTGATGTAATGTTTGCTCTGCAAAAAAGCTCCTCTGATACAAACTGAGTGAAAGTATCCTGTCTGGCTGAGTATAACCGGACATATTCTCTGCACAAGCTATGTTAAGCTTTGACTTAGAGTCTAACAGCTCTTAATGTCTCTCCTAAGCTTTCCTGCTGAATGTTTGCACCAGTTCAGGAGAAGCAGGGATTATTTAACTGAAATGGCTTTGATAGATTTGAAGGCTCTGAAGATCAGCTGACTTACAAAGGTAAAAGAGAGTATTTAAAACCAAAGCAAGGGTTATTCTGAAGGTTCATTCTTTATTTGAAGACAGCTTAGGAATGATTTAACAGGGTTAACTTCGGAGAGAAATATCCTGAAGTCCTCTAGGAGACATATTCTTGCAAGATTGCCAGCTAGTTTATAACTGAGATTCTTCATTCTCCGTGGGGGTAATTACTGCAGCTGGGTTGGAAAGGCTTCAGTATTAAAACAGCAGTCAATGAGCTACTGAACACAGGCTCAAATCCACCAGGAGATTCTCAAAGCCTGAGCTGATTAGAGCAGAATAAATCTTGGACTGGATTGCCTGTCCCTGCCTTAATGTCTCGCACTAAGGGGGTTATGGTATGAAATAGGGTAGGCTGGTGTGAGAGTGTCATGCATTTTATCTGAGAAATGAGCTTTACTTTTTCTGGGAGGTTGCCTGAAAGAGCCACTTAAAGTGAAAGCCTGAGGTAAGGAATTCAGTACCAAGACATGTAGGATCCAATAGTAACATTTTTCAAAAAACCAAAAACCTCCAAATCCCCCAACTTTTCTTTCTCCATCAGCCATGAATATCCTGAGTTGGAAGTGACCCACAAGGATCACCAAATCCAGCTCCTGGCATGGCACAGAACAACCCCAAGAATCACACTGTGCGCCTGAGAGCATTGTCCAAAGACTTCTTGAATGTTGTCAGGCTCGGTGCTGTGACCACTTCCCTGGGGAGCCTGTTCCAGCATTTGACCACCTCTGGGTGAAGAACCTGGGTGAGGAGCCAAGTGCTGTGTTTTGAGCAATGTTTTCTGGGTAGTTGCTTGTCTTCAGTCAATCCAGAACAAAATCCACATACTTTAAGGCCTATCAGTGCTTCTGCAGTCTGAATGGGTGCATGAGAAGCTGTCACTCCTCTGCAGGGTTTTGCTCAGTTCTATCTTTCCTGCCCTGTGGGATGAGGGTCTGGAGGGTGCTCCCAGGATCCTGGGCTGTTGGGTCAGCCAGCAGAGGCGTTTCACAAGGAGCTGCTGCATCACTCTGCTCCTGCTCGCCATCAAATCCTCTTGCTGTGGCTTTCCGAGCCCTTCACCTCTCTTGCTGACAGCAGGACCAGGCATCCCTGTCCCAGGCATAGAGGGATTTTCTCCTTCCTTTGGATTCAGTGGAGCTGCAGGGTAGACGAAAAGGAAAGGGAGAAGCTATGGCAGGAGCAAACGCTGATGTTCCTGATGTGCTCAAGGGCCACCTCTGATTCACAGGGTGGCTCCAGCATATGTGTCATTTGTGTCACCTTCAGGCTGCCTATGTCACAGTCCGTGGCACCCACTGCTGTGAGTGGGGAGGACCCTGTGCCTTGTGTGTCCCAGCCTCTGGCTGTCACCATGGGAGACCAGCAGGAAGTGGATAAATAAAGCACTGTTTGATCAAACTTGACATCCTCGGTGGATCTGTGGTTCTCAAGGTATTTTGTCTTGCACATTAAGGAAGAGTAATCTTTTAGGGTTATATAGTGCTGCATTGCTGTGACTACTGAGGACTTGGTCAGGATCTTGAACTCCTTTTTCCTTTCAGACCTGTTGTAAGGACAGAAGTGCTATTATCACTCGTCTGAAGCCAGGAGATGAACTGCAGGGTTTGGAGATCCTGGGTGAGTGCAGTGACACTGTTTTACTAAATATCTTTCCACAACAGAGAAGGCACCCCTGAGTTATTGCATTTCATGTTGGGATTTCCACTCAGAACAGTCCAAACATAGAGATGTAAGCCACACCACATTTTTTTCAATCCCTGCTGCAGTTCTGGGTGCTGGTACGTGTGCAGTTCAATAGCACTTGCTGGGAACTCTGAGAGAACACATGCCTCGGCCTCTACTTCCCATTTCAATCTGCTTGTGCACACTGATTAACCTCAGCATGTCTGGTTTATCTGCATAGAAACCACAAAAAGCGTGTTTTTACACATAACTGGCAGATATATTTTACTCATCATATTCTGAAAGAAACAGTTAAATGAAGCAATTTCACTTTTTTGTTTAAGTTAGAGAGACAACTGGAAAATGATCGTTAGGGAAGAAGGATTAAATGCCATCAAACTGGAGACACGTGAGCAGTTTGACTGGATGTGAGCATGGTCTTTTTGAAGCCTATTTGGAGATTTTTTCTTGGGAACATTGGTGACTTCTGCCATTTCTAGCTCTTCGTGTGCCAAGCTGCCCTGTGACTGCAGGGCACGTGCTCTGCCAAGGAGACCTTTTGTTGGGGACCATTTGAATTTTAAAAACATTGTTCCTTAAATGACAAGAAACAGAAGTCAAATGTGAAGCAATAAATGTTTCTGACAGAAGCAGCATTGTCACCAGTCGGGAGTTTGGAGAGTGCCTGTCTGTGCTCATCCCACTGCAGGCCTGGGGAAGCAGGAAGGATTTACAGCCTGGTGTGTTCTAAGAGCCTGTTTCAGCATCCTCACTTGAATTTCCCATCCCTGGCCCAAAGAAAAGGCACTTTCTGGGTCTGATGTTGTTGGCTACATTTTCAGCAAAGCCCTCTGCAAACCTTGGCCAGCTGGGGCAAGACGAGGTACCAACAGCAGGGCTCTAGCAGTGTTAAGAGGCTTCCTTGAGCTTTTGGCCGGTGAACGGCTCATTCCCTTGCTCGCACTGTGGGATCAGGAAGCAAGTCACAACAAATACCTGTGTTTGAACACCCCATTGTTTTCAAAAGCTGGAGCAATTGTGATGATTTGAGCTTGTTGGCTAGTGGATCCCAGGGCAATCACTGTAGAAAGGAAAGGGTTTCTTCTCCCTCTTAGGCTTCTGGAAAAGACGCCAGTGCGGTGCCTGTCAGGATAGCTGCCATTTTTATTCTGTTATAAGGCTTGTTGAGACCTTACAGGGTTAGGTCAGGTTTAAGACCTTATAACTGGAGTGAGGCTCTGCTCCTTCCCTTGCCCTGCAGTCAGAGCTGTCAGGGAGCTTTGGACAGAAGAGCTTTTTTATTCCGTGTATCAGAGGCTTTTGGGTGGCAGCATGCCAAAAGTCATTCTGCAGAAATGCTGCTGATGGGGTGGGTCTGATGGCTTCCTGGTGGGACAGGGCTGCAGCCCTGGTCCTTCTCGCCAGGCCTGCTGGATGGCTCTTCCCATGGCTCTGCTTGAGGCTGCTTTTCCCTTGGTAAGCAATAAAAGTCTCACAGAAAAGGAAACTTGCTCATATCACATCTCAGAGCTTATCATGACTCTGGAGAAATATCTGAGTCACTGGGCTAACGTCTATGAGCACCTTTTTTACAGGTATGTGTAGAGGTTTCGTTTCTTTTTTTTTTTTTGGTTTTGGTTTTGTTTTTTTCCCTTAAAAATTCCCAAGGTCTCAGCTATGCTCTGATGCTGCATGAGAACATTTTTGAGCTCTTATAATTGTTTACTGAACAGGAAAACCATTTCTTACCCAGTTCCAACACTGCCTGGAGCTCTGTGGAGGCATTGCCTGTGCCTCCTGGAACAGCTTCACCTTCTGGAAACAGCGCCTGCTAAACCCTCTTTTTTTCCTTTTTTTTTTTTTTAATCTTCAGTCTTGTCATCCGGCTTTGTGAACTGCAAGCATGATGTTTCCTATCATTTTAAAAGAGGCTGTTCATTGAAAGATATAAAAGCATAAACAAAAAGTTCATGTTTGTTGGCATAGTTTTAAAATGCAGACATCTGGGTAAGAGATGTGAGAAAATTGTAAAGAATTTGAAAGGTTCAAAGGCTCATGTTATTAAAGTTTTAATAGTCTCCTTTTCTGCCTAGCCCCAGCCCCCTGCTAGTCTTTGAATCTTGAAGGAAAATGCCGTCTGAACAAGATTATAGTTAATTAGGGTAGGATCTTCTCTTTGAAAGCCTGTAGGAAGCTGTCCTGCCTTTTTATTTTTCAGACTAGAATGAGCTGTGTGTAGGAGGAGATACATGGCAAAAAGCACTTGAGTGCAATGTTTTAATTTAAAGACTCCAGGGGCTCTGTTAAGTTTCTATAACACAGATGATGGTATTTTCACAATCACTTTGTTATGTAATCCCGGGAGAAATAATTCACCTGAGGTGAAATTCACACCTTGTAGAGGGGGCCAGGGAGGGCTGGCAATAAACACATGAGCCTATACACACACACACCTATAGACTCACAAGCCCATACAAACACACCTATAGACATGCCCCTATAGACAGACAACCCCACTGCACAAAGCCCAGCGTGCAGCAGCTCTGAGAAGCCTGGGGTGAGCGGGTAAGACTGGAGGAGTCCCAATTCCTGCTGCCATCCTGGTGCTGGGTGATGAGGAAGGATAGGCAATGGATGAAGCCTTTGTTTGGGTGGCCACACATGGCTTGCCCCAGGGGTGGCTCCCTTGCTGTGAAGGTCTGGAGACTGCAGACTCTCCATCCCTGTGAGTGTTCAAAGCCAGAATGGATGTGGCTTTGAGCAGCCTCAGGTAGTGGAAGGTTCTCTGCCCATGGCAGAGGGTTTGGAAAGAAATTATCTTTGGGGTCCCTTCCAACCCAAACCGTTCTAGCATTCCAGGATTCTATGACCACAGCTCCAGGGGTGCAGTGGGCAAAGGGATTTGGTGGCTCTGACTGCTGGCCCTGCAGAACCGTGGTGCTGTGTGTGCTTCCTGTGGCACAAAGCAACCTGTTACCTTGTTGTGCTCCTGTAGTTGTACACGTGCCCTGCCTGGTGCCGGGGGAGAGCCCACAGCACCTGCTTGTGGCTGCTGTGCTTTCACAGTGACCGCAGGCAGCTTGCAAACACAGCAGATCTGCACTCATCTCACCCATCCCCTGCATCACAGCCTCTTGTGGCCTCTTCTGCTAAGAGCTGAACCCTCTGCTCCTGCAATGGGACCTGCAGATGCTGCTGTGGCCCTGGGTGGCATGCCGGGGCGTAGCTGCTTGATCTGAGATGTCACTGCGTTTTAGAAGTACAGAAATAAGAGGCTGGACCCTGCGTGGTGTGACTCAGCCTGCAAGAACTGCAGGCGAGAATGCACACACATCGCAGTGCTGGTGCTGTGTCTGTAAGAAATCCTCTGGTCAGCGTTCCCAGCTAGCCCACAGCGAACCTGGACACTGTCAGTGGCTCTTCACAGCCTCAGCCGTCGCCAAACGGTGGGAGGGTTGGGGCTGACAATTTGTTTTATAAAAGGAAATGTATCTTCCCCCCCGCCCCCCGAGTTTGCTATAAAAAATAAAGCCAGTTATATTTCTGGTCTATTTTGTTTTTAGTGCTTGCACGATGTCCTGAGGGAGCTATTTTTTTTTAGAAAAATAGGGCGTTAAGTACCGTAATTTCCCTAACATAACAATTCCATATTTATTTCACTTTCTTACTCTTTACACTCAGTGGCTTATAATAGCAGTGCTTTTCCTCATCTCCTCCTGTCTCTCTACTTTGCTAACAACCCAATTAGTGAGTGCCCAGAGCATGAAGCATTCCTGGCCTTGCTGCTGTTCCAGCCAGTCATTAACTAGGTGGAGAAGTTCTAACAAACACTGGGAAAAAAAAGTAAATTTGTTTTTTAGAAGTTAGTTGAGTTTTACAGCACTGAAATAGAAAAGGTAGTAAAAGAAGGGCAGGGGGGAGTAAACACATTGCCAAAATACTAAGTCAATTAGCTTAGGTGAAGGGCCAGGATTTTCTTGTGTAGCCTGGAGCCTGGAATTGCTCTTACCAGTAAAACACTTCCAGAATGTCCAAAGAGCAGCTATGCTGCTTTTTATTTTTTGACTTTAATTTTTCCCCCCAAGGTTTCGTTATTCAGGCCTTACACCCCAGTCTTAACAAAGTTATTCTAATGTCTTTCTTGACATCACCATATCTTGGATGCTTTATACTCCACTATTACGAATTTTCTCCATGCCCTCTTTGCTCCAAAATTATTTACTGACTTTTAAAGTAAGTTCTTTAGCCTTAAGAACATGAAATCAAAGGCTCAAATCTCACAACCAATGTTCCTTGGTCAGCCTTCTGAGCCTTTATTCGGGTGCCCAGATAGAGTTCTTTGATGTGAGACCACCAGCAGCGCTTGGACTCTGCAGCACGGACTCACCACTGAGCAGGAAGCAGTGCCACAGGAGTGGCAAAGAAGGGACAGAAGAGAGCAGTCCCTGGCTCTGAACATCCCCAGGAGATACTGTCCTGGAGACAGAGGAGTGTGCAGCACTGCTGAGCGTGGTGTGAGCACTCTGCAGAGCACCAAACTCGCTGGACATGGACAAGGGAGTCTGGTTTTGGGTTTTGGGAACATACAGTGTGGTGGAAACACCAACCAAGCAGGTCAGGACTCCATTGCACTGGGCCTTTACAAATTCAGCAGTAGAAGTGGACCATCATTCAGTTTTCACCTCGTTATCACGTGGGCAAGCTCTCCTGTAGAGATCTTAAAGGAAATTTCCTAAGAAATTCAGGGTTGAACTCAGTAATTACTTTACATACAGCACCACAAAGAGACCAGGTTTGCTAAATTCACACTTTTCAAATGAAAGGTTGGATCACTCTCCCTAATCATAAACCCTCCCACCCCCGAGGTATATTCCCACCTGAACCTCCCAAAGCAGCAAAGCCCTGGAGTGCCCTGCCTTCAGCTATCCAACCTTTGAATGAGCTGATGGCATGGAGCCCAGAAGTAGAAAGACCTGTTTGCACTGATTATCCTGGGTGTCATTAGCAGGACTCTTTACAAACAACGCCCTCCTTTGCAGGGCAGACATCGCCTTGCCTGGGAAGGATAACTGCAAGCACTGGCTCTTGGATTTATCCTTCCTTTGCAGTGACCTCTCCAAAACGTGGCACCTCTTTGCACTGGCTGCTTTCAGAATAAAAACAAAACAAAAAAACCCCAAAACAAAACAAAACAAAACAAAACAAGAAAAAAAAAAACCAAACCAACAAAACAAAACAAGAAAACCCTAAAAACAAAACAACAAAAAAAAACCCTGAATTTTCTGTGTTGACCTGCCTTGTTTTCATTTTTTCCCGAAGGTTTTGGTGAGATGGTCTGTGAAATAAAATTGAAAGGACTCTATTGTCAGACAGATTCTGTGTCCCAAACATGCTAAGCACCTTCTAAATGAATGCCTGAAGCCAAGTGTAGTAGCAATTGAGAAAGTCTTTAGCTGAAATCCGTATCTGGAAGTTCTGATATGAGGAAGCTGTAGAAATGCAATGGTGAGAAGTGCATTTGTAAGGCAGCCCCTTTTGAAAAGCACTAGCACCCATGGTTGCTGTTCGGATAAACGGAGGTGGGTGTGATGTTCTGTAGCCTTCAGCGTTGCCCTTGGCATGGGATTATCCCCTGGGAAGGATATCGCATACCATTAAGTTCCTCTTTGTAAAGGTAATGAGGAATAGTGTCTCTTGAAGTCTTGCTGAAAAGGCTATAAAATATGTTGACACGTATTTTTTTCTTCCCTTATTACATCTTGGTTTATGTGATAAATGAAACCACTGCAGAAGAAAGCTTAATGTTGGCACATAGTAGGGGAAGAGGTAACATAACAAGATGAAGACTAGCAAGTAAACATATACACCTAATCCTTGCCAATTTAGAGCAGAATCTAGTTATTTCCAAATGCTGGAAAACTCATCCCAAATTTTCCTTTTACACTATAATGGGTTGATAAGTGCATCTTCATTTTTCATTGCGGACTATACATAGGCCAGTGGATAATCACAGAATATGCTGAGTTGGAAGGGACCCATAATGATGGAGTCCAGCTCTTACCCCTGCATAGGACAACCCCAAGAGTCACACCATGTACCTGAGAGCATTGTCAAACTTTTCCTGAACTGTTAGGCTCAGTGCTGTGACCACTTCCCTGGGAAGCCTGTTCCAGTGCCCAGCCACCTCTGGGTGGCTTTTTTTAAAATCCAGCCTAAACCTCCCCTGACACAACTTCAGGCCATTGCCTCGTGTCCTGTCTCTGGTCACCACAGAGAAGAGATCAGGCTTCCCATCATGAGGAAGATGTTGACTGTGATGAGGTCTCCCTTCAGTCTCCCCCAGGCTACAACAACCTGGAGCCTCTTCTCATACAGCTTCCTTTCCAGTCCCTTCACTATCTTTGCTGTCCTCCTTTGGATGCTCCCTAACAGCTTTATATCTCTCTTACATTGTGGCACCCCAAGCTGTCCCCGGGACTTGAGGTGAGGTCACCCCAGGTCAGAGCAGAGCAGGACAATCCCTCCCTTGCCTGGCTGTCGACGCTGTGCCTGATGCCCCCAGGACAGCGATGTCCCTCCTGGCTGCCAGGGCACTGCTGGCTCGTGTCCAACTTGCCATGGACCAGGATCCCCCCCAGTCCCTTTCCATGGCACTGCTCTCCAGCATCTTGTTCCCCAAGAGACTGGTTTGTCCTTCCAATCACCGAGAGCAATGCTGGTGCCATAATCTGTGTAGTGTAGCGATAACGTGGGTCACATCTGCACAAGTGTCTGCATCAGTTCGAGTTCAGGTGCTGTATGTGTCTCTGTAGGACTGCAGTTACAGCAATGTGCTCTGCACTACTACCTACAGCTTGGAAATGTAAACAGGGTCTGTTGGTTTAAGCACACGAGTGTGACACACTTTATCTAACTAAAATGGAACAAAGCCTTAGGCATAACTTTGCAAAGCAGGTACACCATCTCAGTACTTATCAATATTATTCTACTAAATTAAGGAATGTGCTGCTGCCCTGTATCACACAGAGATAACTTAAGACAGGATTTGGTTCTTTCTTTGTAATATTTAGAGCTGAATTAGAAAAAGACTGTATAAGAATTTTGGAAAGGGTCATCTGGGATTTTCTTGCAGAAGTGGTAAATGCAAGTTAGATTTTAATGGTACTTGATATATAAAAATAATGAAATATGGGCCAAAGAACACATTCAAATTTTGTACATTTCATGGCAGTTATTTATTTAATATGATTATTACTGCATTGGTGATATTACAGGAAAGTCAGTCCAGTGACGTGCTAACTTTTGTATAAGAGAAACAAAACAAACCCGAGGAAATTTACCTTCATCAGATGCATAAAGAACATGCTCAAAACAGAGAAAGTGTTCTTATAGTGGTCATTAAAATTGCTAGATGATGAAACTTGGGGAAGAAATATATGTGACGAAATTCCATAGTTCACTGACAAGGACTTTACAACATGATTTCTCATAGGAAATGAAAATGGGAATGCTGAGGTGTGTTCAAGACCCAGCCTACAGTCGGAGGCAGACAATGTTAAGGAAAGGAAATAATTAACCATGAGAGGCACCAAGTGGTTTAATAATTGTTGTTCCAAGACTGAAAGTATCAGTACAAATGGGACCGGAAGGGAAAGTTGGATAAACATAACTGGGGAATATGCTGTGTACTGAATTGATGGGGCTACGCACAGGAAAGATCCATTTATCATTTGATTTGTTGCGCAAAAGAGAGATAATGCTGGAAAAAGATTGAAGCGAACCATCAGTAAACAGGAATCTGGGATGAAATGTTCCCCTTACAGCATTTTTTAATGTGTGGTGCTTGTTCATCTCAACCGGCTGTCCCCAAATGACAAGTTGCTGGGGAATGGGCTGTCCTGCCCCAGCACTACATTCACATCAGCTTCATTCCCCTCCCCGGGAGGCTGCACAACCTGCCTGCAGCAAGGATCCCAGTCCTGACATCTCAGTATTAGGCTGAGGCTCAGGGGCTGCAGAGTGCCCCTTTACAACTTAGGTTTGCAGCTGCTGTACAGGCAGTCAGGAAAAAGGGCTATCTGCCCAGTCCTGGGTGCAGGCAGGTGCAACTCTAGAGGAAGGAAATGATTTTGTTCAAAGGGGAAGTGAAACTAAGCTTAGCTTGCAATTAATTTAGATTAATTTCTAGCTAAATTTAGAAATTAAATTTTACTACCCGGAAACTGGCTGGTAGATAACAGATTTCTTTGTGAGGTAATTAACTGTCCTTTTTAGGGAGGTTTTTCTGCTTTTGAATCTGACTAATGGGACATTGCAGAGCTGCATGAAAATTTAGAAAAGACCTTGAAGGAAATGGAACTTTCCAAACCTCTGCAACATTTCCTATACTATTGATTTTTCAGTTCTGTTTTTCTGAATGTCTTATTTTTTTTCTAAATGTCTTATTCTATCTGAAGATTCTCTCACTATGCGGCTGGGCTATCCAGTAGGTCCTGAAACTCTGACAGATGGGCTAAACGCCGCGTGTTTAGAAAGGCTCCAGGATCCTTTCTTTGTGTAACTGAATGGTGCAGAAAGGCCTTCATTGTCCTGAGCCAGCTCAGCTGAGCAATTCTCTTCATCCTGTGCCTCACCTCATGCCATCCCAGGCAGCCAAGGAGCCTATGCACAGCAGCTGAAACAGTTCAGGGATAAGGATTTACTGAAAAACCCAGAAAGCTTAGTGATGGAGGTGCGGTGCATGTCACGGAATTTTGAGTAGCGTTGTTTGTGGGTTGTTTTGGGAAAGTTGTTTCAGGCTCTCCTATTTCAGCAGGCTTCTTCTTTGCCCTCCTTTGTCTCCCTCCACTTTCCCTGTTTTAGTTTTTGCTGCTCCTTTTGGTCATCATGAATAAAGAAGGAACTGTCTCCTGGTTTTACGTTTGGGATTGGTTTAATGGTATATTCATCCACCACCCATTGGTGAAACTACAGTCCAGGGTTCAGCTGCACAGACGAGTGTGAACTCTGTAGACTTCAGTGGCATTTCTCTGATTTCACCATCTGAGGACGTCCCTCTAATTCCATTGAACAAAAGCTAACACATGCAAAGCTGCGGTTATTTCTTTTTTTTTTTAACAAAACCCCTTGCTGGCAAAGTGCATCCGTTGAACCAGCATCGGAAAAATGCAGTTATTGTGGACTCGGTCTCATAGTAACAGCAACAATAAGGCTGTGGTGAGGGCTTTGGGTTCGCTGTTGAAAACACAAGAAGCACATCCCGTGCTCAAAGGAGCTCTCTACCTCTAGCAGCACCCAGGTCCGGCAGCACCGCTGGAGAGGACTCCTCGCCCTCAGCAGAGGTGGTGGTGGAGCTGTGCGATGCAGATGTGTGTCTGGCCTGGGTGAGGATGAGGAGCTCTGGCCCGCGAGCAGACGGAGGTAGCGCCGAACAATGCGAGCGACAGCGGCGGCCGCTCCTCGCAGAGGCTCTCACAATGCAGCCCCGCCGCCCCAGCGACACGCATTGTTCTCCTTGGTTGAGGACTCTGCTCAATTAGCAGCAAGAATCCTTTCCCCTGCTCCAGTGCCGGCTCCACGCTATCGCTCTGGTCCTTGGGTAACCACAGCGGTTTGACACAGCATGGCTCCCATGGCGAGCTGTGCTGCACATTTGTGTGGGCTTCCTTGGAAAGGACATCTGGTCTGAATCTCCCTCCCATTCACATCCACATCCCCTGTCACTTCCCGAGAGACTATAAATAACTCCTGGGGCTGATACTGCGTGCGAGGCTGGACATTGTGGATGGCTTGTCCCTTCCCTGGGTGGCTGGTGCGGACGGCAGCGAGCGTGCTTCTCCGGCGAGGCGCGGGCAGTGGAGGGTGGCCAAGGGAGGGCATTGTTCCTCTCTGCAGGCTTTGATAGATGTGTCCTCTTCCTTTCCACTCTGGTGGCAGGGGGAACTGGCCTGTGATTTCCTGTGCAGGCATAGCATCGGGCTGGGGGACCGCTGTTGCTGCTTTAGGTCCAATCCCCCCAGCAGGATCATGACTGATGCTGTGGCAGATAATGCTCCTCCATACAGCTTTTAGTATGGGAGAGGCCCTGTTGGACCTAGATAGGCAGGACAGATATGGGGTTTGCCTTTCTTGAACCAATCCCTCACACTTTTAATTGCCTATCCTTCGGTGACAGGCTGTCACATTTGTTAAAGAAAACCTAGAAGACAATGTGTTAACTCTTCCCCTCCTACTTTTTGTGGTTTTGTGGGAAGACTGAAGGAAAGTTAGGTCAGAGAAGCACATTGTTTAACATTTGTATTAGGATGTGTGGCTTCTGTTGTAATGCTGTCAGCCCTGTAGCTGGAGGATCTCACATTTCCTGGATGTGAAACAGCATCTAAGCATTACAAAACTTGGCTTGTCACCTCTTCCCTTTTCCTCTTGCTCCATCTCCCATGGGTTGCAGTAAAAGCAGATGAAAAAGAGATGGCATGACCAGGAACTCTTCTAACAAAAGAGAAAAAAGGCCACTGAGGCCAGTGCAGGTTGTGTTCTGGTGCCAGCAAAATCTGTGCCAGCAAGGAGAAACATGCTGGATGCTGGGGAGGGAAGGACAGGAGCCATCAGGAAGGCAGGGAAGAGAGCAAAATGACACTTCTGATTTCGTGCTTACCCTTCAGGAGAAGGGAGCTGGCACACCTGACAGCAAACTGAACACAAACAAGAAGGGCTACTGAAAGTCGTCAGATTTGCTGTCCTTTCTCCCTTCCAAATGTGGTTTCACTCCCCCCGAGACTTCATCCTGAGTGCCAACTGCTCAAAACCATTGCTCTGCTCCATCACACAGACTGCTCCTGAGGTGTCCTAGGGGTGATGTTTTTCTGATGTTAGATCACTTCTAGTGTTTCACTTGTTTCTATTAGTCAAACAATGCTTTCCTCTCCCACAGTTAACATTCTGAGGTGCAGCTACAAAATCCATTGTCTTGAGGATGACCTCCCAGACTGAAAACTTTTTTGGTCAGACTTATGGAGTGTGAGAAATCATCCTTCCAAGAGTGATGAAGGCTGCTGCCACAGGGTTTCCCTCACCCTGCTCCTCACTCCCCAGCAACTTCTCTATGCCTTGAAAACAAAGAAATGTTTAGTAAACTTAGAGGAAATATTCAGAAAGTTCTGTGCAGAGAGATGAAAGCTCAGGCTTTATAGTGAATAAAGTGCAATTCATTTGAGCTTCAGTTCTGGCCAAGGAGAAACTGTGCTGTTGTGAAGATTGTGGTCAGGCGAGGTCAGATTAATGTCATTCAAAGGCAGCATGGGGATGCTATACCCTCAGTGTCTGGCATGTGGATAAATTGTGTCACCAGCTTAATCTTCATAATAAGAACACATTTGTTCTCAAAAAAGATCAGTGGCTGGCTGGTGGCATGGCAACAGCCCATGACACTGCCATATAGGAGACTTGGGTTTGGGGGGAGGTAAAGGGGAATGTTGCCTCTAGGAAATTAAAAATTAGAACTACAGCCTTCTTAGCAAATGTCTGACTACGCCCTTGTACTGTACCACAGTGCATCACAAGGAAAGAGTTCTTACTTAAATGTCAAATAGCAACTCTTTTTCCTGATGGGTTTTATAGGTCAATGGAAAAAATCCGGCAGCTAGAAGGTTTTTTTTGTTGAATCTTTTTTTTTTTTTAAACCATTTTGTTTTAATGGGAATATACTGTGTTCACTGATTCTTCTGAAAAAAACAGAAGATGTTTCCACTCCATGCTGGATTTATGTACATAGTTTCTCACCAGAGAAGAAGTCTGAAGAGAGAGGACACATTCAGGATATGCACTGTGCTTTGCTGGATGAATGGAGATGCTTGTCATGCCTCTCTTAATCTACTCATTATAAGTTCTGTCTTTTGATTAAAATATTTCTTCCCTAGTTCTTGCTTAGGCCACTCATCTTCTTTCCCAGCCTCTGTGTTGCTAGATGGTACAAGAGCTTCTCATCCCCTCTTGTGAGATGCTCTCCACCTTTCCTCTCATTCTAGTAGCTTTCCTCCTCAGCATGCAATAATTCAGCACAAGTCCTGGGCACGCTGGGCTATGTCCACCCCAGAAGACTAAACAGAGAGAGGGATGATGCCAAAGAGACCTACACGTGATTTTCTGTCCTCATGGCTTCTGCCTGTATTAATTTTCATTCTCCCAGGCAATACTTGGACTTAACTTTGGAATTCGCAAATGCTGGGGACCATTCCATTGAAGTAGCACACACAGAGCCTTGGTGACAAAAACTGGTCATGGTCTTCTTGATGAGGTCCTGCCAGTGCCTGGCATCTATTGATTTCAGGAATACTTTCTTTCCTGTAGTGGAAATACTTAATTCTAGGTGACATTTACCTTCTCCAGTGGTCAGACCACATTGCTGGATACATGGCTAACACAAGTTCCTACTCCTAATTTCTTAAGTGCGCACCTTTTTGCCTTAAATAGTAAAATTTCCATCCACGTCTATTGTTTCTGAAGACTATTTGGCTCTTCTTAGGTAAAATTCTGCTGCTTGTCAGTATGGACAAGGATGCCCAACCTCAGTCATCAGAAAGTTACATTAGGGACTCTTTTGTGTCAAAATTGTTAAAGATATAAAAAGGATTGACACTGACTCTTTCAAAACTCTGCTAGTGATTTTCTTCCTTTCAACTCAACCCATTGTCACCTCCCTTTTAGCCAATTCCTTAACTACTTTGCAGTTCTTATCTTAATCCTCACTTTTTCTACTTTAACTAATAGTTTCCATCTGGCAGTGTACCAAATGCTTTGTTCTAGTCCATATAAATGACATCTTCCCATAGTTCCTTTGTCTGTAAAATCAGATAAGAGCATTCTGGTAGACAGGCAGAAGCTGCCTTTGTTGCATTTTCTTCCAGTTTTAGTTTGTTTCTGTGTTTTAAGTTCCTTCCCTCAAAAAAATTCCAAACCAGAGATTTACTCCATAGAGCCTGGAATATATTTTATAGCACACATAACCTGTTTTTGTTGCCTGCAAGAGGACAGCTTTTCAACCCAGGCTGTCTTGAATCAGAGGCAATGAAAATCTGCTCAAGTCCCACTCCAGCACTACTAAGGCCAGGATTTTGATTTCCATGTACCTGAAACCTATCTCATTGCTTCTATTCAGCTTGCAAGCTCATTGCAGAATGAATTTTGGTCTGTGTTTCCAACTTGACAGTTCTTCCCAGGGACATATGAAGAGCCTGTTGTCCTGTGAGTGAACATTAAGAGACAGTGATGGGAGGCCCAGAATACCACCCATTAATCACTTCTGCACCTCACTGTACTTTCTAAGTTAGGCAGAGCAAATTAGACTGTCAATAATTGTGTTTTGCCTTGGACTGTCCGTGGAGCAGACCTCAGCTAACGCAGGGAGATGTGAAGGCACGCGCATGTGCCAGAAAGCCACCAACACAACCTGGCACTGGCGTGTGTGTAGAACTGGTGCCACCTTTTCCACGGGCACACCTTTCAGATGATCAGCGTAAGTAACCATGAACTGGCTTCTGGTTGACTTCTTTGGATCAAATTCTGTTTAATGACAAAGCACTGGGAGTGTACGGGTTTGGTGGGATATGCCTGCCTGCACCACCATCCTAGCTTCAGGGACGATGTACGTATCTGCTTTTGGCATGCAGGATATGAAAATTATTGTGGCGCAAAAGACGCGATCTAACAAACGTCACTGCAAATTAAAGCAACCACAGTGGAAAAGATGCAAACCTATTCCAGGATTATTACATGCCTCTAGCAGCTATCTCCAGCAATGAAGAGAAGATTCCCTGTGGGTAGATGAAGTTTACACTTAGGAGTTAAGAACACTAATTAAAACTCTGTAAGTATGCTCATTATTTTTCAGTTTCTGAGTTGAAGAGATATGTGCTACCAATAATGACTAAACTAATACTACTTCAGTTACCTCTCTGTTTTCTCTGTTATGAAGAGATTGAAGTACAAAAGGCGTGCTAAGCCAGTTTGCCTTGTACTGTTTATTTTCCTTTTTGCTGTCTTGCTTCTTTTAATTTTTAATTATGAAAGCAGGATTCCTTCCAGCCAAGGGTCTCTGAATCCGGGGAGAGAGTGGAGATGCCTGCAGATCCCTTCTGCTCGATCTAAAAAGTTTTTTTTCCTTTGTTTTCTACAAAGGAAAACAAGTTTGTGGGTGCTACACAGTGATGTCCCTATGTGAAATTTCTAAAAGGTTCTGCTCCTCCTCTAAGACCTTCTAGGGGCTCTCAGGCTGAAAAGGGACTGTGGACTCTAGCTCAAGAGTAAGGCTTTATTCACAGAGCTCTCAGCTCCTTTCTGTGTGCTTATTTATTTTTACAATCTCCCTTATCTTTTCTTGTGTGCCTTGCCATTTCCTTGAGCTCACATCTCTGCTTCTTGACCTATTCAACTTCTTTCCTTCATGACGTCAGTGCATTTTCACATTCTCCTTCAGCCTGTCCCAGAAAAAAGCCCAAGTTTTCTCCTGCGTGCTTTCCGAGTGATTTCCTGTCTGTGTGTGTGTCCTGTTTTGGTTTCAAGAAGGAAAGGAGATCCCTGCCGTGGATGGTTTTAATAGTCCATGCAGATGCACCAGGAGCAGGGCTGGGAACCCCCATGGAAGGGGCTGTGCCCCAAAGGAGCCTCCTGCTCTGGTTAGCCCTGAGCCCCCGCTCCTGCAGCAGCGAGAGCCATCTGAAATCCCCTCTGTGGCTATATGTGGCATTGTGTACGTGTGGCATCTTTGTCACACGCGCTTCGCTCTCAGTGTGGGCCAGGGAAAGCTCTGAGGCAGCCTCTCACCGTGCAGCACCGAACCTCATGGGTCTGTGGAGCACCAGTGCCCTGCTCCGGGCTGGGGCAGCAGAGCAGGAGGGATGCTCTGGTTCCCTGCTGCATCTGAGGGGCCTGAAAAGGCTGCAGCCCATGCCTACTGAGAGACCACAGGGCCACGTATCTTTTCCGTGGCCCCAACAGAGTGGGTGCCCACTCCCTGTCCCTCGGGCTGCTGCAAGGAGACTGACGCTCTTGAGTGAGTGTTCATAAGGCATTTGGGGGAGCCAGGCATTTTACAGACATGCTTTATTGAAACGTGAAAGACAAGCACACATCTCGGTTTTAATTATTTAAATCCACCTTGACAGACGGCAGGATTTTGACTTCTCACCTCATACCATGTGCTTCATAGTGTGCGGCAAAGTCTTGACTGTCCTTCCAGATGGCATGCAACTCCCATCCCCCAAATAAAGTCCAGCAGCATTAATATTTTAGTACTTAATTTTTCTTTTAGCAATTTAGGTCTGCCATACAAACTGCTTGCTTTGATCACTTGGAAAAAAATACTGATAAAATAAATTAAAGGAGAAGTCTTGACTTAAGTTGAAAAACAACTTCCTTCTCATTAGGCTTTCCACGGGAACCATGTATCATATTTATTTAAGTGTTGAAGAAAATATTTAGCCTATTCACAAAGGTTAAATAATCAGCTGATAAGATTTGTAGCTAAAGTATGTTTAAATGTACTCATTAAACATAGTATGTGTTAGGCAATTTTTCAAAAGCTCTGCTGCTACATGTAAACCATTAGGAAGTGGAAAAGAAAAAGTCAAAAGGAACGAAAGCTTTCCTTGTGAACAAATACAGTTGTGCATTGTATAGACTGCAGCTAGTGAGAGTCAAAAAGTCAGAATAACAAGACCCAGAAGACGGCTATAATGATACAATTTATTCTTCAGAGCAGCCAAGAGAACTAACCCCAGCATTTTGCTCTAAAAAAAGGACTACATGTTTTAGCTCACCTTGTAATTTATGTCTATAATAATTGGAGAAGGATGGTTAAATGTAACTTATAAAAATCTCAAAGCCTGTGGAAACAAACATTTCTTGCTGAGCTGAATTTACTTTCCAGCTCTGTCAGAGAAAGTATTTTTTTGTCTGATTGGTTTTACTGGTGCACAAGCAGATTCCATACTAGGTTTGGGTAAAAGTAAAAAGTTACATTTGTTTTATAAACAAAAAGATGACCTTTTAGAAACTGACTGGAGTTTGTTTTCTACAATATTTTTCCCCTAATTTGAAGTTCCACTTTAAGCAGAAGCCAAAATTATCAATCACCTTATCTGAAAGCATGGGACGAAAAAAGATATCTTTTTGCTTAAACAAACCTTTTCCTTTGAAGACTCCCAGCCTGGTCTTTGAGATGATGTGAATGACATCTCCGGGCAAACAAGACACTTTTTCTGTGCAGACTGCAAACTTGAGAACTGAGATCATGAGAGGGAGGAGATGACATCTGGGGATTCCGTATTAAAGATTAGATTCTGCTACTTTTATTCACAAATGGTCTTTCTCTTTGGGTGATCCTGCTCATTCCTTTGGAACTGTGCTTGATAGTGGACCATAAATTGCAGTGGGACCAGCCAAAAGTTAGACTGCTGCTCTGTAGCTGTGTGGCAGGATTTGGTGACAGAACATTGTAGTAAAAATTAAAGGATTGATGATGTATAAAGAAAACAGACTGATGATGTATAAAGAAAACAAGTGCTTGATCTGTTTTTTGTGCTCCAGTTTGGGAGTTATTGTGGAGTTGCCTATTTTTCTATCTTGGGTTAGATATAAGAGAGGAAGAGCTGATCAGGGCTTTCTCTTCCAGAAAAGATACGCCAGAGCCTTTTCTCCTTCCTCTTTTTTTAGGTCACGCAAACGGCTGCATTAACTGTGTCACCAACACAGTGCACTTCTGGTGTTGTGGTAAGAATGTGCATGAGCAATAGGTTATGTGTGAGGTCTCATTGCTGGGCACACTGTGTCTAGACATGTGCTGGGCCATGGAAGCAAGTTGCTCTCCCTCTCCTGTGTCGAGTGCTGCGAGATACCTGCTTTTTTGTTTTTGCTGTTTGATAGATGCATGTCTGTTACAGGCGCAGGGTTTTTGGCACAAAGGATGATATGGAATGGGCTGTGGCCTTGGTGCAGCGTAAAAGGAAAGTCCCAGGCTGCAGGCACATGGACACCACTGGGGCAAGGCTCTGCCAACAATACCTGGAAGGAATTAATAAACCTGTCCTGAGAAAATTAAAACTCTATCCAGAGTGGGATGAGACATGCAGGCAGCATGGGTGATCATTGTTGAACCTCTGCAATGCTGTTGTGTCTGTTTTGCTCCCTGCAGGAGGGAGGAGGAACTCCAGGATCACCTTTGTCCATGAGCCTGGCAAGATAACATCATCTAGCACAGCACAGCTCAATGACCCCTTTTATTGCCTGGCTGGGGAGGTGCATGTGGGCTTTTTTTAAGAGCAAAAGCATTTCTTCAGCTCATGGGTTTTGTTTGCTTTAGAAAATCATTATTTGTCAGCCTTGGTGACCTTTTTTCAACGTTGCACCTGTGTTGTGACGTTACTCAGAAAACCATTTGGAAAAGCTGAAGGGACAAGTGCTGCCCATACCTGTACACTGACACTGCTGCTCCTCGCTTGTAGGCCCTCTGCAGAGAAAAAGAGTTAATGGGGAGGTTTCATAATATTTTACAGCACAGGAATCAACCATGGCAAACTGGCTGTCACATGAATCTGCTTCCTCACCCAGCCTTTAATGACCTTCAGACCCACTGTGATTCACAGGTCATAAATGCTTGAGTACCCTGGCAGATCCTGGGCATTGGAAGGCCTCAACAAACTCAAGGCAAAATAACAGGGAAATACATGTACACATATGCACACACACACATAAATAAATAACATTTTAAGTACCAAGTATAGATCACGGGTCTGCAAAACTGGGCTTAGAACTCAGATGGTTGATGTAAGAGGGGCTATGCCTAATATAAATCTAAATGCCATGTGTTGCTGAGAAAATGTGTTCAGCTCAACAGCTGAATGACTTGGCATTGGCTCTGCACAAAATTTTGTCTTTCCATCAGAAGATTAAAAGGTTTCCTTAAGCATAAACTCTGTGTTTTTTGGTGCAGCCAAGCTATTAGGTTTTCAGGAGTTCAGGTTTTTGTCAAAGGCTCAAACACCTCAGTAAAAAGCAGAAACATGGCCAAAAAAGTCCGGTTTTGTTGAAGACAATTTTTCACTCGTAAGAAGGCTACACAAAAATCTCCACACAGCCTTACACTATGCATGGACTATGATACGGTGTAAGACATTTAAATGTTACTTCACTGACACCACACTAGTGATTGTTGTTTCATGGACACCTACCACAGAGAAAGAAAACTATTCAGAATTACTTTCTGTCCAAGCTCTTTGGACAAGTCCAGTGAGACACCTGAACACATGCTTAACTTGGCACTGGAGCAGTGCCATTGACTTTAGTGGTGTAGCTCATGTGCTTAGGCTTAAGTGTGTGCTGGAAAATAGAGATTAGAGTGACTGAGCTCAGGAGTGCAGCAATGAAAAGCCCCCTGTATTTGCAGTCAAAGCTGAAGTGGAGCACAGGGATAAGACAATACTACTAGGAAGAGGCTGGGTTTTTATTTAATCTATTTTTTTCACCTAGCTTTTGAGGTATCACTCTTGCCATCACTGGCCTCCATGACAAAAGCAGCCTCCTAAACCTACGAAATTCCAATGTGCATTTTGGAGAAAGTGAAGTGTTAAACCAGAATTTACAGTGAATATCCCCCCTCCCTTTCCCCCACTTTCTCCTCTGCTCCTTTTGATATCTGAGAGGACCAACCACAACTACATACCATTTATAGATTTGCCTGATTAAAAACAGTTTTCCCTATAGGTCATATCATGTAGAAGACACAAGGTTTTTGTCAAGAGACCCGCTACTGGCAGAAACTGTTTTGCTGCTATTGCTAGCAAGAAATTAGTAACTAGATCCATGTCCTGTTTTTTATGCCAGCTTTATAATTATACTATTTCAGTGGTAAGCCAGATATTTGGGCCAAGGGTAATTTAGAAATTCTAGATCTCTATTCAGTTTTGCTTTTTATGTTCATCTTTAGTGCAGCTATGTCTCCTTGCAACATATAATCTTCCTGCATTTTCCTCCCTTACTGTGGTTTCTGTGACCCACGGTCACAATATAACAAATGCATTTTATTCAGCACAGCTTTCTGAAACCATAGGAAACAATTATTGGCTTTAAAGAGAATTATTTTCTTGTTCTTTATGTCTCTGTCCTCAGATAATTATGCACAGCTCACACAGTGCTGTATGACTGGTGGGGCAGGGTTTGTCCCTTCAGTTCAGAAATGCTTTTGCTTTCCTGCCATTTCTGTCATTTCAAGAGCTCTGTGGAGCCTATTTGACTTTCTTGAATGCAGTTTTTTATAACCTATGAGACTGTGGTTGGCTGGGTTACCCTTCTGGTGTGGTATTGGTCTCTGCAGTCTTTACTTGGACTGTGATTACACAAAGTATATATTTGTCTTTTTCAGCTTATGAATGCCATGACCATCCTGAGCTAATGGTATCTCTGAGAAGTGGTTTTTGGAGCACTAGTGTGTCCATTATGCTGTGTTTGCTCTCTACAATGAAACATACAGCCAAAAACACAACTTGCCTCTTTCCTTCAGCACAAAATTTCCTCTCTCTGCTCTCTATCATGTTCTTGTTCCTTTGCTTTTGCTGTATGGTTTTTTTGGTTTTGTTTTGTTTGTTTTTTTCTTTGTTTGTTTTATGTTCTTTGAACCTCTGGAGAATAGACTCTGACAAACCTTGGTTTCAGCTGAGGGCCTTCCAAATCTTATGGATTTCAGATGAATGATTTCTCCCATTGTCCATGATAACTGAAGACCCATTCATTGCTGGCCAGATTTCTTTGTAGTCTACCTGGGAGCCCCAGCTCCCACCAGCTCAAATGTGTCACCACAGCCAAACACCACAACCACTTCCCACACTGAATAATGATTTTATTGATGGAGCTCCCAAGTAATTATCTTAAGCCTTCTCATTTTCAGCTGTCTTTCTGTTTCTGTTGGGCATGATAGTCCTGGTGGAGCATGCAGAGCACTGTCATGCATGTGTAGTATTCCAGGGTGATAAGCATGAGAAAATAAAAAGTCAAGTGTGGTGACATGCGTCCCCATCCGTCTGCAGAGAATCACGGTTTGGGTGCACACCTCTTCCACCATGGCACAGTGTCAGGGCAGGCTGTGCCTCCTCCCCAGACAGATGTTTTCTATTTCTGTAGTCTCAACATTATGGCTTTTTTTGATTGTCTTTTCACATCCAGATTTAGTTTTTGTTCCAGATAAAACATAACTAACCTTTTTCATAAGTAATTTAGTGCCACTGATGGGATGTCTCCACGTGTGGGGGCGCGTGTGCCCATGAATGTGTATGGGTGTGTGGCTGTAGGGTTTGTATCAGGAGTGTGCTTGGCACATGGACATGGAATAAATCTTGAAGTAATTTTCACTGCAGGAATTGGTGAATGAATTGCTTCCTTTTTTCTGTGGCTAAATGTATATGCAAAGCATGTTTGACAAACTGGTCTTGAAAGAATCCTCCTAATAAACATGACAGCTTTCTATTTGCCTCTTCTTCCTTCTGCCATGCAAATCCCAGGATTTCCACACTCACAACAAGGGAACACATAAAACAGAGAATTTTGGGAATAAAATGGGAATAAAATCTTTAATAATTTTCTCTTGTACCCTCTCCATCATAGCCCCCAGCTGCTCAAGCTTTCCACTTCTTTTCTCCTTTCAAGCAAAGGGGTCAATAGTTACTTGTTCTTTCTGCAAATTAACCTGTTTACTGGGATTCAGTATCCCTGTCTTCCATATTCATCTGAGCTGCCAGACAGCTGCACAGGGAATCATCTCCACATGAGGTGGGCTCTACAGAGAACTGGGCATCAGTCCCTGGACTGCACTCCTCGTGGAAGGAGATGCATTGAGACCCACAGGAGTGGAGTCCTTGGCAGGGCTTCGGCAGAGTCTGGCCCAGGAAGGTCTGTGTTTGCTAGACATGTTTGCTCAGAAGACATTATGACCCTAGGTCTAGAGAAGATTTTTCAAATAACCTGGGATATTGTCTCTAGACTGCACTGCTGGGGTGTTGCCCATCACCAGGTTATTGCTTCTGTCTATACATTTTATTCTTCTGGCTCCTAGCTAATAGACAATAAAGTCTACTTTATTGTGCACTATCTGCTGCCTACAGGTTTCCATTTGCAGCGTGCTCCTTTTGCTCCTAAGTACCTGGTGTCAGTATTCTGGCATGGATCCCTTCCTGAGAGGTGGGTTGGTGGAGGGGAACCAAACCACTGCTTTTTCAGCTATACATTCCTCAGTTTACATGCCCTGCCTTTATATCAGCGTCGAATTATTTATTCAGACCTCGGCTTAGATTCTCAATGGCTGATTTCTTTTTCTGGAATAACTGCAGTGCTTTAGATAGTAACAAGACCCAACACACATAAGAGCTCTTTCTCTTTCTTACAGTCAGGATGATAGTGGACAGTTTGTTTAACTTTTGCTGTAGAAAGTTGTTAATGTGAGGGGTGTTCTGGCAGAGGTAAGCAGGAGGGGAGTCCATCCCTGTAATTCCATGGCATTTTAGGATAAATTTGATTTCTCAGGGGAAAAACCATTATATACATACTCCATAAACATTGAGTCAGTGAGAAGACAGGAACCAGTAAAGACCTGACTGCTCTGTTACAGCCTGAAATTCTTTTCTCACAGAGGAATTTCTGTCAGAGACATAAGTATAGGATATCTATCTGAATGTTTTTTTATTTGTAGTGCCATTTAAGCTGCTATCCATTGGACTAGTTTTATCCCCTCCAGGGTCAGAGCTCTGTTTTAGCGTCAGAAAAGATAATAGATTGTAACATGCAAAAGCCGTGCTGTATGTGTTGGCTACAAAGTTGGGGATCTGGTGTGTTCCAAGGAAACATTTTGCTTCTAATTTTTTGCCGCTTCTGGAGAATTTGAGGAGACTGAGTTGGGAAACTGGCTGAACCATTAACTGATACCCGAGCTCAGATGATGTATTGCAGGGAGCTTGATGCTTATAGTATGTCATTTCCTAGGAGTCTTTTTTTTGCTGTTGCTCTTATCATCCAAATTTTTACTGAACTTCCCCACCCATCACTGAGGCAAGCAGAGTTAAACATCTGATTTGACCTGAGCAGCTCTGCACTGCCTTTTCAACTCATAACTAATCAAACCAAGTCTGCAATCTCTGTCACAGCCCACAAAGGCTGGCTGGGGTCTGAGGAGCTGCAGTAACTACTATCAAGGGTTTGCCCGACCCCTGTGATTTTACCCCTCCCCTCCTCATAAGGACATGCATCCTGAGATCAAAGACCCTTCAGCGTTTTTATGGGAAGTCAGCTGGAGGCATGTAGGCTGATTTGGAATACTGTGAAAGCTCTGGACACTTTGTGGAGAGCAGGTCATCTGCCTTTGCATGAAAATCTCTGTATCTGTGCTGATGAATCCTTCTCCCCTTCTTCAATTTTTCAAGGCTCCCTGCTTAATATAGGACTGTTTTTTCAACAAAACTATGATAAGGTTTCTCTGATAGCATCATAAGGCTGCAACATGGAAAGAGCCAAATTAGAAGGAATAAGAAAGCACATCACTGCTAAAAGGCACAGTGTGTCCTCCTCACTCTCCTTCTCCATCACAGTTTCCAGCAGGGACTGGTGGTGCTTCTTTTTCTCTTGGAAAGGGCAGCCCAGAGCTCTGGTAGCAGCACCTTTGCTCCCGTGTGACCGAGCTGCCAGGCATGTCCATGGAGGTGACAGTGGCGACTGGGGCTGGCATCCCGCTGGCGTTGCACCCAGGACTGGGGGATGATAAGGTGGGCTTGTTCAAAGGGGGGAAGAGGCAAAGCAGACCATGGCCTGTCCCAGCAGGGAGTTTGGCTGCTGTGCTGTAACATCAGCGTCGCTCTGCTCCTGGGACAGTTTCAGGGTCTGCTTCAGGCGAACTGCAGCAGTTACAGATGGAGCCATAAATTGAGGCTGCTTCAAGCACAGCTCCAGCACACTGTATTCCTCCTGTAATCCTCCCAGATGTCTTTCAGACCCCAGGAAACTCAGTGAAGGAATTTATGACTATATTCCCAGTTATTTTACTATAAAGGAAAAAATTCCCAGCCCCAACCCAAATTTATATCTAAGGTGGTTGGTTTTATATGTACCACCATACAGCTGAATTGCATTTTGCCTCACTGAGCAGTGTTTTTTTCCTTCTTCTTCTTCTTTTTTTTTCCTTTTTTTTCCTTTTTTTTTTCTTTTTCTTTTTTTTCTTTATGAAGGTAGCTGGAATGAACTGTGGTGTAAATTTCCTTCTTGTCGGCTCAGGGGACCAGCAAAAATTTGATTGCTTCAGAGAGGCCATTTTCTTGCAGAGGCAGAGTGAAGCTGTAGCTAGTAAATTTGAGGATACCCTAGGGGTGGTCCTTTAAGCCAGGTATGGCCATAACGTGGTGGACACTTCCACAAGTTTCGCTAGATTCTTACAGCTGGATAAAAATTGTAATGAAAATGGAAAATCAACACAAACTGTGTGAAATTTTCCGTGGGAACTAAGCCTCTGCTGACCTGTTTGTGCAAACACAGCCTTGGGGAGCTGTCATTGGGAGCTGCTGCCCTCGCCCTGTGGTGGGGCTGTTGGGGCAGAGCAGCAAGTGGCAGCTTTCTGGTGAAATATAAGGGGGACTGGGCCCTGAAGTATGGACAACAGGTCAGAGATGACATTTGAGGTAGAATACATCTTCTTCAGCTCAGATAGATGTTAGGAGCTCATGGCAGAGTGCTGAAAAGGGCTGTCCTTGAGGTTGGTGCTGCCTCTGCCTGCCTGTGGCCTTAAACCCTTGCTAGTCTGGTGCATCTTCTGTCCATCCCCTTCCTGAGCCTCCCTCTTGTCCTCTCACTGTCCTCGTGACCTTATATTTAGATCAGCTCTCAGCTGCCATTTTGAAAAGAAAAGCAGCTCCCAGGGCTTTCGTACTGATAACACAGTGTGGACTGCGATGAAGTAATTTCCTTCCGTATTTATTTTTATTTTTTGGCTGAATTATTTTTAATGCTTGCTGCTTTGTCCATTCAATAACGTCCACATGGCTTTTTGAGTACATTCTTTTAACCCTTCCTTCCCATCCTCTGTGTCTCCATTTTTTACAATGTTCTTAAACAACATTGACTTAACCCACATGCCCCTGGCAAGAGGATTCTGCAGAGCCTTCCCTCTCTACTCCAAATACAAATGCAGTTGGTCCTGCTCTTTGTAAAAAGCACATCCTGCCATCCTCAGCAGCAGAAATTTAACCAGATACTTCACCCCAATCATAACGGGTTATTTATTGGCCACAGAGAAAGGGTTATTTTCTGGGACTCCAGATAAGGCTGGGGCCAGGAAACAGCTTGCAGTTGTCTCTGCAAATTCATCTAGTCTCTACCATAGTGCTCTGCTATTTCCTCCCTTGTTATCTTCAGAGCAGAGGCTGTCAGGAAGGTGCAGGCTGGCAAGGGCAGCTCAGCCTCCCTGAAAGAGACTTTTCCCACATCCTCACCATCTTGCGAGGATAGCAAGCCAGGCTCTGGCAGCCCCTCTGTCCCCCTCTGGCAACACATGAAGAAAGTTGTCCTGTTTTCCCCACTCAGCCGAGAGAGCCCTAAGAGCTTTCTAATCAGCTCACTGTCAGCCTGTTTCCTCTCATCATTTAAAACGAGACCGTGCTGAGTTTACAGCTGCCAAAGCTTTTGCTTGGATTCAAAACAAGGAGTGTTTGAGAGGCAGGTTGTGACTGCCAGGGCAGATTTCTAAGGAGGCAGCACTGGGGGAAGATGGGCCTTTCCCTCTTGTCAGAAATACTCTAAGCGAATGAGAAATCATCACCCTGGCTAACAAGCTTTACTTGCAATTGTTCTCTTTGAAAACCGGCTGCTTATTTTGCTCCCTGTTGTCAGATGTGTACCTTTGTAAGTGAGATGACCTAAAGTCTGTGCAAACAGGTGAAGTTCCCACGGGAGGTGAGGGTGTTGGGCTCTTGGTTTTATTCATGCATATGTAGGAGCCTGTAGGTTGCTCCTGCTGATGGTTTTAGAAACCTCAGTGGTGTTATCAGCGCTCCATGCACACACTTTTCTGACCTGCTTCTGCTGCTCCAAACATGAGCAGGGCCAAGTGATACATCTTGGCTATGAAGAGACAGTTCCAACTTTTTTTCACAGGTGCCCAGGATGCCTTTGAGGATTATAAAAGCCAGGAAAAAATCTTAAAAAAACCTGCTTGGAACCACTTGTTTTGGTGTCAGTCTAATTTTTCAGAGAGGTTGCACCTCTCTTATTCAAAGCAGGCTTTCAAAGCAGTGGCAAATCAGAACTGCAATGTGCAAAATCACCAACTGCATTTGAAAAACATGGCGTAAGGTAGTTACCGCTAGTGCAAGCATGTGCACATGACACCAGAGCATTTATCATCTATGTCAGACTTCTTTCTAGCTTAGACATGTCACTGAGAGGATATTAACTTGTGGTGCTCAACAGAAACCTTTCTTCAGCCTCCTCTTGACTCTTCACCTCACCCGCACACGCAGTGGAGGTGTTCTGCATTGGCACAGGGCAAGGGCAAGCAGCATGTTGGTGCAGCCCTTTGGAAAACCTGTCAAGAGCTATTGCCACGAGTGCATGGGAAGGGAATGGCAGGCAATGGCCTTTCTCACACATTTGAGAAGTTGTAGGTAGCTGGGCCTGGATACCAGGATCACTCTGAAGGACAAATTGGAGTCACATATAATCTACACTTCTAAAAAGTTAAAAATGCAACATCCATCCAACATGGGTTGTACAAGTCACGGTGCCTGACTTGTGCTGCAGTTCTTGCACACACTTGATGAGGAAAGGAGACAAAGTGCAGGAGGAGGGTGAAGAGCACCAGGGGGATCTGGGGGATGTGGGATACAGGGGTAGTGAAGGTCATGGTGGCACAGGGTTGGGATTTGGGGCAGGGTGATGTGGGATAAGGTCTTCTGGATGTAGGCAGCACGGGCTGGAGGAGAAAGGAGGGCAGGACCTGGGTTACAGGTTCATGGGTAGAATGGAATGGCACATTTACATATTTTGGAGACACTTAGGATTTCTCTCCCAGTCTTGATGAGAGCTGTGCACCCTCTAAACTGAACCCTACCTCTTAATACATGCTTTTATGGAAGAGTTGGGATTTAGAGTCTTAGATTTAGAGTTGCAAACGCCCCAAAGATGGTAAATGTACAGATTGTGCAGCAAAGCACGGAAACGGGGAGAGGGGCCCCTTGTACTGCCCACTTTCAGCATTTGTTAGGAGACACATATTCTTGAGAAAAGGACTTGTTGTGGGCAATGACATTATTCCCAATACATTTTGCTCATACCATATTCATGTGGAAAAAAAATTCCTTTCTGCTGGTACGTCATTGACATTTAGCATCAGTTACTGAGTGTATTTGATCTGCTATGTTATGAATTTAATGAAAATCAAAGTGAATATATTAGTTTTCTTGAAAGTGTTGGACAACTTCAAACACAGAACTTGCACTATATATGTAATATATAATTGTAAACCTGGGGTTTACACAAGGAAATGTTGCAGCTGAAAATATACCCTGACATAAACCTGTCTGCTTTTTATGGCACTCTCCTTTTACCCTATTTTAGATGTCTGAAAAATATAATATCTATAGTAACATGTATTTTAAAGTAACGATACCAACATTAATAGGACAAATTATGATGCAATATTTAGACTTCATTAGTTTCTTTCAAATATTTCTTTCACATTACAAAATTTCATTTAGGAAAACTGGTTCTTTTTTTTTGATGTGGGTTAATTCCCCTCCACCTATGGTTACTGAGTTTACCATGTAAAAAGAAACAACTATTCTTTTTAACACCAAACTACCTACAGGATCAGCAAATTAGTTTAATTTCTTCTGGTGCTAGAAATACATAAGCTTTAATCATGAATCAGATACACACCCTCTGAAATATGTTAACTCATCAAAGCAAAGGGCCCACTAGCTTTTAAAGAGAAGCTTTATTATACATGGTGTATAATACCTGATATTTATATTATGTAGTTTGGTTTCAGTTATGGAGCTTGATGTGTATATACATGTGTTTGATGTGTGTATATGCATATGCACTGGTTTCAGCCCAGGTGTAATGCTGACCTGCAGGAGGTTGGGTTGGGCCACCTGATGTTCTCTTTTAGCCTTCTCTAGATGTATGGGGAAGTAACATGGGTGCTTTGCTTATAACAATTCTTCACAGATTTTATATTTTCCCAGTCTTGATAAAGGTTTGAGTTTATTCTGGTTAATTTTTGACAGTTACTATTCCATGGAGAGATTATCCTTTATTGCGCTGTCCTTTGGCTACATTACAAAGGAAGCTAGAATGGGTGACCTGGGAGGATGCAAGGACATTGAATATTGAGGAGTGAAGTTGTGAATGAGTGAGGAGTGAATCTGGCCAGGGGTGCTAAAAAACAAGACAGGCTTCTTTAGGTACATAGGTGAGAAAAGGTAGCCTATGGAAAATGTGGGTCCACTGCTGAACGAGGTGGGGGACCTGGTTACACAGGATATGGAAAAGGCTGAAGCACTGAGTGCCTTCTTGCCTCAGATGGCACCCATGGAAGATGAGGAAGCTGGCAAATGTCATTGCAAGGTCACTCTTGATAACCTTTGATCATGGGAAGTGGAGAAATAACCAAAGACTGGAGCAAAGAAAATGTCATGCCTATCTTCAAGAACATGGCAAGAAGGACCCAGAGAACCACAGACCAGTCAGCCTCTCCTCGATTCCTGGGAAGGCGGTGGAGCAGCTAATCCTGGAAACAATTTCCAGGCACATTTAGGAGAAGAAAATCATCAGAAGCAGTCAGCATGGCTTCAAGGGGAAGTCATGTTTGACCAACTTTAATAACTTCTACTGACTGGCCTGGTAAAAGAGAGGAGAGCAATGGATGCTCTCCACCTGGGCTTCAGTAGAGCCTTTGCCCTGTTGGTGTGTGGCCTGAACGAGTGGACAATGAGATTGAAAACTGCTGGGTCCAGAGGGTAATCAGTGGCATGGAGTCTAGTTGGAGGCCAATGACTGGCACTATACCCCAGGAGACAGCACTGAATGTGGTGCTGTTTCACATTTTCCCTAATGGTCTGGATGATGGGGCAGAGTGCACCCTCAGCAAATTTGCTGATGACACAGACTTGGGAGGTGTGGTTGATATTGCAGAGGGTGGTGCTGCCATCCAGAGGGACCACAACAGACCAGAGAAATGTGCTGAAAGAAACACCATGAAATTCCACATGGATCAGCACTATATCCCTCACTTGGGGAGAAACAATCCCAGGTACCAGTGTATGCTAAGGGTCACCTCGCTGGAAAGCAGCTTCGCAGGAAAGGACCTGGTGGTCCTGGCAGATACCAAGTTGAATTTAAATGAGCAAAATGCCTTTGCAGCGGAATGGGTCAATTGTGTCCTGAGCTGCAGGAGACCAAGCATTACCAGCAGGTGGAGAGGGGGATCCTTCCACTCTACTCTGCACTGATGAGGCCACATCTGGAGTGCTGTGTCCAGCTCTGGGCTCCTCAGTACAAGAAACACATGGAGACAGTCCAATGAGAGGCCACAGAGATGATTAAGGGGCTAGAGCATTCCCTCTCTGAGGAAAGGATATGGGACCTGGGACTGTTTAATCTGGAAATAACTGAGGGGGGCAGGTGTGAGTGTAATCTTATTAACATGTTTAAACACCCAAAGGGAAGGTGCAAAGAAGATGGAGCCAGACACTTCAGTGGCGCTCAGTGACAGGTCCAGAGGGAATGGACACTGACTGAAACACCAGAGGTTCCCTCTGGACATTAGGAAACACCTTTTCGCTGTGAGGATGACCGACGACCAGTACAGGTTGCCCAGGGAAGTGGTGGCGTCTCCATCCTTGGACACACAGTCCTGGGCAGTTGGCTGTAGGTGGCTCAGTTTGAACAAGGGTGTTGGACCAGATGACCTCCAGAGGTCCTGTCCAACCTCAAACATTCTGTGATCCTGTGCTTATATTAAATTTTAAGCCCTTGCTTTTGTTAGATTTTTCCGTGATCATTATGTCAGGAAAACCCTTTACTCAGTTGCATCTGCAAAAGTGCTACAAAACATTGTCCATCTTGTCCCACTTTGTGCATAGAAGAGAGTGAGATTTACTTGTGCAATGGATGTATTTTCTATTTTTAAAAACTCTGGCCCATTGTTTTGCCTCTGCAGCAAATCACCAGAGTGTCTGAGCCCATCTGCTTTTAAGAATCCTTATTGTTCCTCCGGGAACAATAAACAGCATGCCACCAAGAGCCTGTGAAACTGGATTGTAGTTTTCATGTATTTCTGTTCACAAACAGACAAGAAACCGAAACATTTGTGTGCAGGAGAAGTGTTGCTCGGGTGTTTGCCCAATGGTGTTGGGTACCTCCGCATTTCCTATGCCTGGCAGGGAATGGGGGGCCTCACATAACCTTACACCTTTCAGAGAGATCCCCTTTCCACATCCCAGGCTTTGGCATTGGTAATTTCCCACTGGCCCTATTAGGATGGAAAGAAACTCCCATGTATTTCTTCCTGTGTCCAGAGAAGGGCAATGAAGCTGGTGAAAAGTCTGGAGCACAAGTCTGATGAGGAGTGGCTGAGAGAACCGGAGGTGTTTAGTCTGGAAAAAAGGAGGCTCAGGGAAGACCTTATCACTCTCTACAGACGCCTGAAAGGAGGATGTGGTGAGGTGGGGTCAGTCCCTTCTCTCAGGTGACAAGTGATAGGACCAGATGAAATGACCTCAAGTTGCACCAGGGGAGGTTTAGATTGGATACTAGGGAAAATTCTTCACTGAAAGGGTTGTAAAGCACCTGAAACAGGCTGTCCATGGAAATGGTTGAGTCACCATCCCTGAAGGTATTTAAAAGACACAGAGATGTGGCACTTAGGGAAATGGTTTTGTGGTGGACTGGGCAGTGCTGGGCCAATGGTTGGACTCAATGGACTTCAAGATCTTTTCCAGCCTAAAAGAGTCTAGGTGTCTCTGACATCTGGGGGTCTAAATCACTGCTCTTGGGGCAGGTCTTCCCTGCTCCATTTGGCTTTGCCATCTCCTGATAACCACCCCATCTTTGCCAGCCTCACTCAAATGACCATGAGTTAACCTGAGGTGAAAATTTATTTCACCAACAGGCATTCTCATCACAAACAGAAAAAAAAAAAGGTGAGAAACCCAAAAGCGCAATTACAATCCAAGTCAAGGCTTAACTCCCAAACAGCCTTATGCTGCTCACCTATGGTTTCTGAAATCCAACCCAACTGCCCAGACCAAGAGCAGGTGGGTTCAGAGGGCTCCTTTCTCCCTACTAGATACTGAATCAATGAAATCAGCTACATGATCCAAGGGACTGTGGGCTAACAAATGCTGAGATTTTTTTTTAGTGCCAGATGCTATTTAACCTCAATGATTGATGGATATGGAGAATAGATGGGACTGCTGCTGAAGATCAACACCCTCAGGCCTCAATTAAGGCATCTGAAGTCACAATAAATTTTTCCAGGCAATCAAAATGAGAGACAAGTAGTTCCCTGTAATTCCAAACAAATCAAATGCTCTTTGTCAGCCACATCGTAGCTCTCCTTTATGCACCACAAGGAAGCAGAAATAGCTCAAACCCATGAAATAGTTTCCAGCTATCTGTAGTTACCTGGGGGTCTTTGACTCGGTTCAATCAGGAATGCCAAGAAACTGTTTGTAATGTTGCCAGCCACTAACATGGGAGCAACTCTGCAGGCACAAATTGAAATGTGACCTAATCAGAGAGCTGCGGGAGAAACGAGATGATTAAAAAGGAGGCACATTGAATCTGACGGAGATCAATGCAGACAGGAAAGGAAAAGGAGATCAGTAGTCTGTTAGAGCTTGCTTAAAATCGGTCCTGCCCTGTTGGGAATACTGGCGTGAGTGCAGCAGTGAACTCTGAAACAAGTTGAACAGTTTATGTCAAAATAATGCAACAAATTCCAGCCCCAAGTAAATGTAGGAACACAAGTTCTGCGCCGTGCCTGAGGCCCTGATCCTGCGGATGATTACATGCATGAAAAAGCCCACTGAATGCAGGTTTATTCATGCATGCAAAAACACTCACAGGATTGGGGTTTTATTGTGCATCCCCTGCAATCTACTGGATGGGATAGACTTCAGCCTGAGCTGTGGCCCATGTTTTCTCAGCAATAGTTAGAAAACTAAACAAAACACATAACAAACCTGAGGCACATTTCACATCTGAGTCACTGAAAGTTTGTACAGTAAACACATGTATACAAAACTGGACAAGTTTATTTTCCACAAGGCAAGCTGGTTTTGTAATTTCTTTTAAACTTATAAGGAAAGGAAGAAATTCCTCCCTCCCTTCTCTGCGCATACATTTCCCTTGTTGTGAGTCTTGAGAAGGCTATGAAGCTGCACCAGGAGCAAACAAGAACTTTCTTTAATGAATAAATATTTACAACTGCCAACTTGGATACCTAAGGCTGAGGCTGATTTCTTTGAAGCATGCACCGGAAACTCTCAGGACTTGATCCTGCCCAGGCTGAAACACGTGTCCTGGAGCAGCAGCTGCTCCTCATAACGCATGTCTGGAATCCTGAGCAGAACCTCAGTGCACTGCAACAGGACTGGGTTGGCCTATTTGTGCTGGATAATTCAAACCTTTCTACATGTGCCATCAGAATGCATCCATTACACTGTACTTGGTCTCCTTCCTATAATTCTTGTAATTCCTTGAGGCAAAACTTCTCATTTGTTTGTCCAGTGCTTTCCTGGGGCCAAAAATTGACCTCTGAAGCATGAGCCTGAGGCTAGACAGTGCCAGCAAAGGTGAATCTTTCGCTATGGGGCTGATTGTGAGGCTGCAGTATTAGTGATTCCTCAAATGGGCAGCTGGGGAAATGTCAGGGTATGTCAGGGTTCTTCCTGATGTCCTTGGTCAATTCTGATTCTTGCATGGTAAGAAAACTGAGATGAAGGGGCTAAAGAAAGTCTTATTTTTTTGAGGTAGAATAAAAGTTGCGCAAATTAAGAACTTAAAATATAAGTCTGACATAAGGCTGCTGGTAATAAACAGAAGATAATTTGGCAAGTCCAAAATTGTAAAGTAATATGTCCCCAAGTGAGGCATATTTGTAAGCTTACTGGAATGCCATTATCTGTGTAGCCCTCCTTTTTATTTATGATCTTGACTCTCCACAGAACGTAATTCAAAGTCTCATTGAGTTGCGTAAAGGGCATAGGATCAGCATTCACAAGTCATGAGATAACTTCTCAGCTTCTTTAGGGAGTGACCCTGTCAGCCAACCCCTGTCACTTCACTCTGTCCACCCTCTGCTCCTCGAAGACGAGGGTGAGTGCTGGGTCCAGCTGGTGGGTTGCTCTGTCGACAAGGAGCTTAATTTAAGCTCCCAGTGATATGATGGCAAACAGCTCCAACAGTATTTTTCCTGTAGATGAGTTTCTAGCTTCTCCAGACTCTCTAGATCTCAAGCCTGGGATCAGATCTGGGAATAGAGTGGAAAAGGTGAGAGGCCTATGTGCTTCTGCTGGGGCAGTCCTCTCCAGAAGAGCTAGTTGCACCAGTCTGGAGGGTCTTGTTTAATTTTTTTTTCTGTTAATTTTTCTCTTTGGTACAAGCTGAGTTGCTGAGTACTTTAAGCAACAAAGATTTATGCAGAAAATAGATTGTCCTGATTCTTTATGAGGGAAAGTATCACCATGAATTTATTTCCACCTTTTCTTTCCAGCTACCTCTTCTTTTTTGCGCACTCAGAAGTTTTGGCTATGGCTCAGAAGTCCAGTCCTGCTGCCACATGAAAGCTCAGGGAGCCAGGAAGGATATCATCACCATGAGAAAGTGAACTCGTAGAGAGCTGGAAAAGCCTTTTGGTTCTGACTCAAAACATTCCTGGAATGGGGATTCAGGGTTCACACTGGAAGCAATTTGCTGCAGTCAAGCTGTTCAAGGTGCCACCACATGCCTCCTTGTCCATCCCCTGGGTGCCACTTCCTGGGTGCCAATGCCATGGTCACACACATCTCCATTTCACTGCTGCTCTTTCTCTCCTTTCCTTGTCACTGAGCATTTTGCTAGCCTGAGGGAAGGTGCCACATCTGCCCTGTGTCAGTGCCTTTCCCCCATCTCCCCATTCACCCCTGGGAGACAATGCCTTGCTCCTGGCGCCAACCACACAGGATGCAAATCACACTGAGAGGAGCAGTCTCTCCCAAGTTATTGTTGTGAATGTGTGTGGGCCCCTTTGCCTGCAGCCACCTTGGGTCTCCTTGGTGCCTTCCACTCCCACCCTTCACCTCTGTCCCTGCCAGTTCTTCCCTGAGTGTTCAGCCCCTGCTAGCCATGACCAGCCAGGTCTCTCTGTGGCAGGGGCACATCCATGCTGCAGCACAGCCTCCTGACCCATGCCAGGGCCATGCCTGGCTGTGACTTCCCCGTGCACCTCCAGTTTGTGCCTTTGTGGCCAGGCTAGGGATTTCCACATGGATCTGCTGAAAATGTGGTTTAAATCTTGAACCTGGCAACTCCTGTTGCAGACTGAGCTCCAGGAGCAGCACGCAGTTGTGAGCACAGGAATAGAATCCTCTACAGAGGTTAACATGTTTACTCTTTGTGGGTAGCAGTTTGGAGCAAGGATTCCCCCCCACTTTGACTTCAGAGGTGTGGACACCAGCTCCCAGTTGTAGGCTTTGCTTCCCCTCTACCCAGCCCTGTTTGCATTGAGGCTGATGATCAGTATAAACTTGGTAGAGAAACACTGACAGACAACTTATTTCTCCAACAGTTAAAGGAACATGGTAAAACAGTTTGTTAACTGAAAAATCAGTCCAAACTTTAGACCATGATAATTTAGTTCAGATGTACCTCTTGGATAATAAAGATTGTTTCCCTCCCACAACACAACATACTTTCTGTCACATTTGTCACTGAAAAAACTTTAAGAACGGGGGAAAACAACTAGGTCAGTCCAGAATGTGTAGTTATTTCTATTTTAACTCTGAAATGGTAGCTAAGTGAAAAAAAAGAACCACTTTAAGAACTAGAGAAAAGTGCTGTAAATCCCCTTCTCATTCAGCAGGTTGTTACTATGGGTTGATATAACTTCAGGATACAAGATAAAATAAGAAAAAAAAGTTGGAAGATAGTAATGTGAGCCAGCTTGTTCTGAGTACGAGTCTGTATTCTGCTGCAACATCCTCTTCGTTACATTTTTAATTGAAAAAAAATTATATAGTACAAATTATTCAAAATTTCTGTTTTTTTTCCAAGCGGAGTCATCGGCTCTCAGTGCGAGAAATTCTCCTTGCCCTTAAACCTGCTAATCCTGAGGAAATGTGCTTGAGCTGGATGCACAGACTTCCTTGTTCTGCAGTTTTCAAAGTTTTTTTGGTTTTTGTTTTTTTGTTTTTTGGGAGTTTTTTTGTGGATGTGCTGCATTCTGTGAGAGTATTTGAAGTGGGAGAAAAGGACATTTCGCTTGGGGTAGGAGTCCAGCCCTGCACAGGCAGAGGTGGTCCAGGGGCAGGAGCTGCACAGCTTTGATGCATTCCCTGTGACCCACTGGGCATTGGAAAGAAGCTCACACTGACTCAAAGCTCCTGTCCTGAGACAATCGCTAAGACGAAATGTAGGTGGTAGCATTTGTTTTAAACACAAAACCAAACCCCAGATGCTCCCTGACAGAACGGCCCTTCTCGTTTATAAGATGACACATATCAGAATGAAATGTAAGGTTAGCCTGGCTTTTTCTCAGCCTAAGTGCATACTTGCCTGTTGTCTGCCTACCCACCATGTCCAGTGAAAAAACCAAACCAGCTGTGCTGCCATTCTGATAGGCAGCAGTCCAGGTTTGCCTCTGGGCAGATATTTACTGCTACATCTGGCTTTGCTTTGCCATACTGTTAACCTTCCTTTCCCTTTCTACATTTGTTTTGTTTTTATTAAATTTCCCCTCTGAACACCCTAGTTTGTATTTCTAATGTCAACAATTGCTTTTATAATAGATAATAACTTCCTCTGACAAAAGCTGTACCATCCTGCATGCATTTCAAATCCATTTTATAGACAAATATTGAAGTACAATATTTGGCTATGCATGCAATTGTATGTATTAATAGTAATCAAATTCTAAGGCATGAGAGATAAGTTGGTTGCCATTTTCTTAATCATGTATTTAGCTGACAACTTCTACTAAAGCTTAATGAAGTTTACATTGTGATATTGTGAAGTAACTTATGTGGTATGCTTAAGCATTCTATAAAAACAGCTATAAAAACACAAAGTCTTCCTTTTACTTGCCACAATGAGTAAAAACTGGAATCTCTAGAGAGAATAAGCATCTATTGATATATAGATTGGAAAAGGAAAGTGGACATCTCCAGTTAAGGAAGACAAATGACTTCCTTTTTGTTAAGTAGGACACAGAAATCATATCTTGGCTTCTTTACCAATACTGCCACGGCTTTATGCAATTCATTTACCCTTCTGGAGTTCTGTCTCCCACATATGCAATACATCACAGAGGGACTATGAGATGGAGCAGTGCTTTTAAGAAATGTTGAGGCCTGCTCTTGGAAAGTACCAGCAAAGGCTTTATTTATGTATTTTTTTCATTTTGGTTGGGAATTAGAGGTGACAGCTATTTCTTGCTCTGCAATGAAACCAACTTATCAGAAATGTTCTGGATCCACTTCACTAACTGGTGTTTTCTTCTCTGGCATGTTCTAAGTGAAGAAAGGCAAGATATCCATAAGGGTCTGTTTAAATACAGATTCTGTTAGCATGGACAGCTCAGGACAGCAAGAAGCATTGAACTTTATTCTGTGTCTACATGGCTGCAAATGAACAGCTTCTTTGCGTCACTCATAAGGGCCTGACTTGGCCCATACTTCTTTGGCATCTGCAGTAAAGTGTATTGTCTTCCCTAATTCCACAGCATAATATAAGAGTTTTTCAGTGATAGTTCTTTTCTGAGGTATTTTAATCACTATCTGGCTTCCTTGTACCCTCTGCAAAGTATTGTTCTCTATTGGTGATGGGGTCACCATGCCTTTAAACAAAGCCCTCCTTGCCCTGAGACATTGCCTGACTTTCCTGACAGAGCTCAGGAATATGCTGCCTTGGCCTCCCTTGGCTACAGACACTTTCTACAGCCTCTCATTCACAGCAGTTGCATGGGAATCCTGATGCGTTTTGTCTGTGAGCTGACAGGACTTTGTCTGTCAGATGGTGACATTTAGGAGGTGCTTTGGCAGGCAGCTGTCAGTGCTTGAGGGAGTGTATCTGCAGCCAGCACATATCCTCTTAACTTGTAAACCTTGCAAAGTTGAAGCTTGAAGCTCAAAAAATCACTTTACCATTCTATTTTCTCTCCTCAGTGCTGTTACAAACTGTGCCCTTTCCCATGTACTTTTTTTTCATGCAGACATTTTTCACATGCTTTCTTGGGTCACCTCTGGAAACCTTCTTCACCTTCTTATCTGCTTTGCCCTGTATCAGGTTTTCTGGAAACACCATGGTTTGTGAAATAGCTTAACATGAATAATGGCCCCACTGGCTTTCAGGCTGAATCCCTTTGTTGACAGTATCTGGAGTATCCATTGCTCTGATAACTAACTCCTGGTTGCTCTTGTAGCACTGTGCTCAGATCACTGGCGAACATTGGATCCATTTGCTCCTTTGTGTACCCTGATTTTCAGCTTCATACGGTTTTGTGCTTTGGGTCCCTTTTCTGATTATTGGCTAGCAAATTTGAACTGCAGAAAAAGGATGAAAGTAATATCCAACTCTCCTGCTCTGAGCATTTTGTCCTGGAATTGATCCCATCCCACTTTTCAAAGTGGTAAATGGCTCCACTCTGCCATGGTGGATCTGGATGGTCCTATGGGAGCACAGGTGTTGAGGGCAGTCCAATATCACCTTCGAAAGGAGTGGGTGATGGAAATGCCACACAGGTCGTGAGCTTTTTCCCCTTTCCAGGCATGCTGGATTTGTCACTCCACTGTAGAGCTCGTGCTCATCAAGCCCAGCCATGCAATGGGAATGACAATGCTGACATCCTTGCACTTCCCATACACAAGCTGTGTTGTAGAGATGATTTGGTTTCACTTGCCACCAGTGCTGGGTGAAATTGCTCTCTACACCATCTCCACCTCTTGCCCTCATCCTATACTCTCAGTCCTGTCCTGTGCATCTCCCCACCTGTGCTGGCTCATCCCTTTGGAGGCTACACTGTGAAGCCATTTGAAAATAAATACAGATTTAAAAAGTAAAAAACAAAACAAAACAAAACAAAACAAAAAAACCCAACAAAAAACCTTACATTTTTTAAAGATGGATAATCTTCTTAATCTGTATTTGATCTTACCACAGTGGAGTTGGCACAGAGTCAGGGGCAGTGCAATACAGTACCAGAGTGGGAATGGGAAATGGGAATGGACATGAATTCAGGAAATACCCAAAGCTGACTTTGCTGCATGTTTTAAATCAGGAACCCAGAGCCTGTGATAAGATGAGCTGCAGTCTCTCTTCTAAGATAAAGAAAAGTCTTCATTCTCTTAGGAACTTCCAGCATTCTCGGCCACATCATGAAACAGAATACAAAGGCCTTTTGACATCCCTAGGAAAAAATGAATCCTCCCTTCGCATTTTTGTTTCTGTGCTCTCTGATGCTGCTGGTCTGGTTACTGAGGTGTATGTTCTGCCTTGGCAGCATGTGAAGGGTTCACAAGAGGAGCAAATTTTCCATTTTGCTGATGACCTTGGGGAAATGGGAGCAGATTTCAGGTTGCTGTTTATCATCAGAGATCTCATGGGTCCCTCCCTGGGGTGGGCTCTGGATGGGAATAGCCTCTGTATGTTTAGTTTTTGCTTAGAATAGATGTGTAATAGATCCTTCCGGAGAAAACACTTGTTAATTAGAGGAGAAGCCAGAGATGGGCAGACTGGGAAATGTCACAGCTCTGGAAAATATTTGTCAATTTGAGTCTGTTTAAAATTGGGCAAAATAAGTGGACATGTGGGTCTAACCAGAGGGTTTGTTTAGAGAAATTAATCTTAGAGGCTTTTGAGCGTGGTGTAACCAGGAGGTGCTCTTTTCAGGACACCACTAGTCCTTTCCCAGCCTACACAGGGTGCCAAGGCTTTGGCCATACCACTGCCCGGGCTTTTCCAGCCACTTACTCCACTAAAATTCAAGTCAGAACCTCTGTGTCACAACATAAGTAGTGGCAAGGACCTCTCTGGTTTATGTGTCTGAAGAACAACACATTCACTGAGTTGACTTACGTGCCATCCTGTCTCTTTGTGCTGTGTGTGCTGATACAGTGGAGTCCCTTATCCAGCTCCCAGGCCAGATTAAAGATGCTCCTGAGCTCTGTAAGCAGCCAGGGGAAGATAACTGCATAGAGATAAACAGAGTACCAGCTCAAGGGGATTGAAGAGTTTTAGCGAATGTTTAAAATTTGCATTTTTAGCCTACCTATATATAGTTTTTGTATTCTCAGAAATTTTTAAGCAGTTACAAAATATATTGGCTGGCTTATAAAGTTTACATTGCACTTCATCATTTGAGAGACACATTAGAAAATCTTTTGTCTTGGTCTTTTTTTTTTTTTTTCCCCAATGTGCAGAGACCTATCCTCCCTTACTTTGTTGCCTCTTGCTAAAGAGCCTTGAAACACCATCTCCTGGCACCTCTACGAGTTTCTCATTTCATACAAAATTTATCATACTTGAAAAGATCTGAGTGCATAAGTTTAAAATCAGATTTCCACAGTTGTGTGGCAGAGGGAACTCAGAGGAGGACTGAAAGAACCAAGAATATGACTGAAGCATTATCACTTTGAATCCAGAGGGAATACTGATGATACTCGCTCAGTTCTAGATTGAAGCCACTCTGACACAGCTTGTCTGTCAGTTGTGATGCAAGTTTATACTTTGTTTTAAAACCCGTTCACTTATTCTACAGGTTGAAAATGCTTCAACCAAGTTTTCTTCATTATGGAAACAAATCAAATTCTTCACACATCCTAGCTGATGATGGCAAGGAGACAAACCCTTTGCTTTTTTTTTTTTTTTTTGCTTTGCTTTGT
>VZRL01004803.1:627889-733792 GCA_013397895.1 Origma solitaria
TTTTTGCTTTGCTTTGTCACGAGAATGTTTGAGCTATTCAATTCCCATCCCTAATGAGGAGTTAGTTTTCAAACATATCTCTGCCTGTCTCACAGCATCGATGCTCCAGAATTTGGAAAAATTTGTGTACAGAAGAACAGAAATTATGTTATTTTTGCTACTTTTCTCTGTCATTTTTACTCTGGGATTTGTGCTAGTATTTTCCTGCCAGAATGCCCTACTGAGCCTGTAAGAGCAAAGGCATGGACACTCAGCAGTGCTCCCCGGGCAAGAAGGGGTTTTGCTCACTGGGCGTTTGAGGGCACTTGAAGAACAGTTTCGGTGTAGAGGCCCCATTGGTATTGGCCAGATTGACACCTCTCCGTAGCTCCACCACAGCTGGTGACAGCCACCATCCCTTGGGCACGGGAGGCTGCTGGGGCTGTGCTGCCTGCATGGGGGGCTGCAGTGGGCAGGGACAGAGGGGAGAAAAGTGCAACAGCTCTTTAAATTTCCCATGTAAACCTAAGCCTTCTGCCCCATGCTCATCCCCTCACCGAGGGGGTCACCACAAACAGGGGGTCTAAAGATTCTCTGAAAGGTGCATCCATCAGTGGGCAGCTGGTTGGTGTTTCAGGGAATCCTGGCTCTGGTAAGTGTGTTTTATGGGCCTGCTGTTGAGGTTGTTATTGCTAAGATTTCCCACCACTGCATCCCAGCAGAGGTACTCCATATCTCTCTGCAGCTTGGGATGATGTTTCCTCTTGTGAAGGTTGCATTTTGTGTTGAGACATTTCCAGGCTGCTGATCAGAAAATATGAACATTTTAAAGTCTCCTTGTGGGAATAACAGCAGTGGGAATGCTGAAATAGTGACAGAAGGGGAAAAGAAAAGTCTTCTGGCCAAAGACTCCTGGCTGGAAGTAAGAGCACTGCTGTTACAAAGAGTTGCACACAACCAGGAGCTGATGTATGTGGATAAAAAATCAAACCACTCCTCTCTTCACAGCCCAAGCCTTCACATCAACTTCTATTGATGCCAATAAACTGGGGAAAGTCTAAACTCATCACTTGTGTGGGCCTGAGGGGTTCATTCAGAGATGGCTGTGGCTTGAGAGCCACCATGGTCTCCTGTCTTCTCAGAGTCACCTCCACACCAGCCTTTGGACAAGATGGCTGAGCAGTTCTTTCTCTCTGGTGCAGGACCACACCCCCCCTCCTCAGGGTACCTGTGCAGAGGCACTGCATGGTGGTTTCCCGAGAACATCTGAATAGCAAATCAATAATGGTGGGATACACCTTACTTAGTTTTAGTAAGTGCCATTTTGGAGTTTACAGCTGATTTAGCTACCCCAGATTGTCTTTATCATTCACTAGAGAAACTGGTGCTTCTAGGGAGGTATTTTGGCTGAAAGGAAGCTCGGAACTGCACATCCAGAAACAGACATCCACCCTGTGACTAAGTCCCAACAAATGTGGAGCTAGTTATCCATGCATTCCAGGGGAGGGGGACTGGTGACTCCAGTGGATGGTTTCTGCACTGTCTTGGAGTCCTCCCTCGCACTGTCTACAGAGGTAGCCAAGACAACCCCAGCAGACTGAGCCCTGACCTTTGAGATGTTAGATGTGCTCAATCCCACTCCATCTGCAGATGGAATTGAGGGATTCTGCTATTGCCTTGATGTAGCATTGCCCATGCCTGCAGGGCTCTGCCTCTGCCCTCTGGGAGGTGTCACAAGCGAGCTGTCCCTCTGGGCCCAAGAGTACCCTGGAGAAGGCAGTGCCACCATCAGCATGGGGTTCATGGTCTCTCCTCTGATTGGCATTTGAGAGCCATCCAGCGCTCCAAATCTACAGCTGCCATGGGATTTCAAATCCCCCTCCATGGGATTTCATATGTTGCTCTGGGAAAATCCTTCAGCTGGGGATCAGCAGAGACATCTCTCTTGGCAGTAAAACACTGAAAAGGGTCTACAGGCTCTTCCTCAGCAGGGAAACGTTGAACACCAGGGTGGTTCCATGCTGGAAATAATACATGCTCATATTGAATTAGATGTGAA
Source organism: Origma solitaria (assembly GCA_013397895.1). Taxonomy (NCBI): domain Eukaryota; kingdom Metazoa; phylum Chordata; class Aves; order Passeriformes; family Acanthizidae; genus Origma; species Origma solitaria. The sequence continues at coordinate 629,928 of VZRL01004803.1, forward strand.
CTGAATTCCAGCTAGGAGGCTCACTGGGGTCTTACTGCTGCACAGCCAGAGGTGGGCTTGAATGTCTTTGCCATCATGGAGCAAGGCAGCACTGGGAGATGTCTATTGTCTAAAGCAGAGGGAATCGCTTGCAAACTGCCAATGGAGAGAAGCTGAAGTGGTAGAAACTGCCGGACTTTGCCTCTGGATCGCAGTTTCTGCGTGCACTGAGGGAAAAGGTTGTGTGTCAAGCTTGCTCTTCTTTAATGAAAAATGCATTAGGGAGGCCAAAACATGAAGAGCTCTGTAAATAAAAGACAAAAAGATAAGATGCAGTTTCCTATGATCTCTCCAGAGTCACGTTGTCTCATCTTCATCATTTAATTACAGACGCAGAGCTGAGTAAGTTGCCAAAGTAAACTGTCCCAAAACAGAACAAATATTCTGGGCACAGAAGCAGTCTTCTGATAAGGTTTTACATTTTTCTATGAAAAGAAATGTGAATAGATTTGCTGGAGGCATTTTTATTTTTTGTAAACTATGTGCACTTCTTTTGGGGTTTGTTTACTGGCCTGGGTCTGCTATTTGTGTCTCAAGAGCCCTTAGCAATATTGCTTTATTTTGTCAAAGTTTTTCTAACAGCCATAATATAGTTGCTGTATTTCAAATCACCTTGCACATAACCAAACAATCCAGAATGTATTTGTCACAGCTTGCAAACATTTCTGTAAACAGTTGACTCAATTTCTTTTCACTCAGACCATATTCAGCAACTTTACTCATTATTTTTGTCTGAAACTCTGCTTGAAAGAATTGTTCTGAATTAGAAGTTGAAGGAATAGGTTTGAAACATTTTCTTGCTAGTTCGTTAACCCAGTTTAAGAGATTTTGTGGGAGAGTATTTTCTCCATACAATGATTATTTAAGCAATAGTTTTTATTTTTTCCAAATATTTATAAACCACCAAGTTCCTCTGATATTTATTGGCACCTTGGAGCAATTTATTGCATGTATAAAGGAAAGGAATGGATAAAGTTACATCTATTATAAAACTAGGGTATTTTTATTTGTACTTTAAATACTTTTCTGGAACTTCTGAAGCTGATGTACAAAGAAGAGGGTTGTGCTCTTGTACTTGTTTATCTTTACTTTGTTAGTGAATTCTTTCTGGTGTCATGCTTTGTGAGTGGCTCAAAAAAAGTCATTAGGATTAGAGTCAAACATTAACCTTGCGACCTTCTTGTTTATATACCTACTGTAAGTCTGTTCTGCTTGTATTTCTGCAGTTAGTAAAAGCAAACTTGTGTGCACAGTCCTGGATGGCAGTGGGCAAACTGAAATGTTTGTCAAGATCACTGATACCACATCCCTTCAAAACCAAATCTTCAAAGGCATGTCAGTGGCTGAGATTAAATGAGAAGGAGGCTTTTAAAATGCGTGTGTCTGCCTCCTTTCAAAAATAGTAAACTGACAAAAATAGCATCGTGACCCAAGGTGGTGATGCACAGTGCAATGAATGGAAGATGAATGCACATTTTAATGTTGGCTCAGCTTGGTAAATGAATACAGGCTATAAAATTCAAAGAAAAAAAAACTTACCATCTGTCCCTGTCACAGTTTCCAGGACAATGTACTGAGGTAAAACTGAAAAGGGCTGGAAACTCCAGATGTTCCTGGTATTTTTGAAAAACTGTTGTTCTCACCATTCTTTGGGCTTTTTTGAAAGTGTCCTTTTCTCCATGTGTGGGAGAGGAAAATCACTGACTGGTCTTAGGGTGGAAAATGTTTGAATGCAGCTACAGTGGGCAGTACCAAAGGATGGTGCTTTAGCTTATTAATTTCCATGTGTCAGGGCTTCCTGAAAACAGTAAATTGAGAAGTTGTGGAAAACTTTTAGGCTTGTCCATTTTTGCCAGTAAACCCAACAGGAAAATATTAATGCACCGCAGCGCCTCAGGAGGCCGTGCTGCCAAGAGATGCTCCTGGGGCAGGGGCTGGGCACAGATGCTGCCGTGGGGCAGAGAGCTGCAGAGTGCCACCAAAGGCTGTGTGCTCCTCCCATGGCTGGCCAAACAGCTTTGCTGCTTCCTCGGCCCTGCAGCTGCAATGACCAAACGACACAGTCAGATATGCCTCCTCTGGGACTCACTCCGGGGTCATGGATTGCCAATGAATCCGTCTGGCACAGATGCCAAATAATGCCTCTGTCTGTTGCACTTGTGGCTCAGCTTGCACCTGGGAAAATGGAAGGAGAAAGACAAAACCACAACCTCAGCTGGTGTAGTGTATTTCTTTTTATTCAGTGTCAGGCAGCACTGGATCGTGCCCTGGCTTGGCAGAACGGCCTTGCTCGATGTCTTGGCTGTGGCCAGAGGGACATTGGCGTGCAGGAGCTCTCATCTGCCCGCAGCTCCTGTCTTGGGGGTGTCCTGCTGGGAGCCTGGCTCCTGCCCAGCTGCTGCAGCTCAGTGCCACCATGCACGCTTGACTAAGTACCTACAGACACAGGCTGCCGTGGCTGCATTTAATTTTATTGCTTGTACCAGATGCTGCATGAGCGAGAATGAGACCTAGACTCCTCCTCTGTGTGCCTGTCGCTGTGTGCTCAGAACAAAGATTGCTGCTGGTGTGAAGGCAGCAGCAAGGCTGGTGCAGCTAGCCAAATCCCACCAAAGCTCCCTTCTTCCCTGTTCCCTCAATTTGTTCATCTGACTGGGCTACCCTTCCCCTACAAGCTTCCACTGCTGTGCTTGCAGCTGCTTCCTTCACTGGCTTTCCCTACCATCCCAAGGCAAATGCATCTTACTCTTCTCCTTCATTTCCTTTGCATGCTCATATGTCAGCTGTGCCAGACTCAGAAGAGAATATTTGATTGCAGCAACGTCCTTATGAGAGCAGAGTGTTCTGTAATTCCATTATCAAACACATCATGTGTTTTGATCATGCAGGGAAATTAATTCAGTCCGTAAGTGCGTGTTTATTGCCAGTACAAAACTCAGCAAGAAGTTTTTAAAGAAAAATCCCCTTTTAAAGAAAAATCCCTAACAAAGCACTTTCTTTGTAAGTTGGTGTGTTTTAAAATTGATACACTTTTTTTTTCATTCGGTGAAAGCCTCAGTACTGTTAAGTCTCCAAACACTTAACAATCCCCGCAGATACCCTTGATAGCGTCACAAATTTTAAACACCTCCTTGATGGATATCAAATACAGTTATCAATGCAAAAAGTGTTTGAGTAGGGCTCCGTCTGTGGAAAAGTAGGGTCAAACAGAGGTAACTTTCTGGTAAAAAGTAATCTTTATAAATAATTTTTTTGTGCTTTTCAGTGAATGGCGGATACTGTCTCCAAGGCAGGGACTCCTTTCAAAGTGCAGATAAACACAAGCTTAGCCTGGAAAGAGACCTAGGAAAGCCAGGGAGATATATACTCAGATTAAATTTTTGCTCCAGTGAAACCATACAATGATTTTATATGATTTTCTTGTCTTATAGGGCAAGCTTCTGAGACATTCAGACCTTGTTTCATTTCTGCTCAATCTCTAGCAGATGTGAGAGTGACAGGTGAATTACAAAAGGGAAAAGTCTGTAGGAGATGACAGATGGTTCTTAACTGTAGACAAATTTCTCAGGGATGCAAAATAAAAGGGCTAAAGAAAACAAGGAGCCAGCCTTGAGATAACAAGGTACTGACGTAAAACAGAGTTACTATGGCAGAGCAGGCTGTGCTTGTGGACTCTATGGATGTGTAAGGAGATGAGGAGACATATGGGACAAAGAAAAGTGACAAGGGAAAGTTTCTGGAAACAATGAGACTTGGAAAACACTGCCTGCTGTCTGTCCCTGTCCTGTTCTGTCAGGGTCCTCATCCCTATTCCCCAGCACTTCTTTTCACTCATGCAAAAGCTTCTGTCTTTACTCCTTACTACTCTTTAACATTTAGATGGGTAGTTCCAGTTCTGGGTCAGATGTAGACTCTCCCAGTCAGAAAATGGGAATACTTGCTGTGTGGAGAAAATGTTTTGATTATACAGGCAGACCTCCTGTTTGTATAAAAACAAGAAGAAAGTTGGTTAAATAATGGCTGCAAATCATGTGAAAGAGAGAATGGGTAGAGATAATGTAGGGGTGTGTGTGTAGATGTATGTTTCTGTGCAACCCCAGTGCAGCCGTCCATTGGAATCAGACTCCTTTGTAATCTTATGGTAACTTTATTGGAATGAGAAAACAGAGGAGAGTATTGTTTTCTAGAAATGTTTTAGCATTGTAAAGTAAATACTCCACCAAGTATTTACTAGCAGGAATACTATTACCATGGTTAATGAAACTCTAATCAGTAAATGGAGCCAGCTGCAAACACTGGGCTTTTTTTTCCTTAAAGTGCCTAAATGTCCTAATAAGCATTTTCTTCCCTCAACAAAAAATATCTATTTTTAAGGCTGCAAACTGTAAGGGGGCCTATGAGACCACAAGTGCTATGCTGCAATCAGTAATAAAAATGCTTCATAAAATGTTAGTGGAAAGTATAAAACTTCACTTCCGATGTAGAAGTCTAACCTTTACTAAGAGCTTTGGGGTGTTAAAAAGGAACCTGAGTCTCAGAAATGCCAACTATCGAGAATATTTAGGGTATGTGGTAAGTGTCTGTCACATGTTCCCAATAAATGGGCTATTGAATCATTGACCTGACCAGTAAGGGCAGCCTGTAAGGGCAGAAGGGCCGAGGGATGTTCACTGAAAACACTGATGGGAACATCTGCCCAGAAATGCCCACCCATAGCCCCCAGCCCCATCTCTGCCACTGCTGAGGGCAGCCCCCAGTCTCCAGCATCCTTCTGCCTGTTCAAGATGAACAGTCTGAAGAGGATTTTCTCCAGCTTTCTAACATGACGTTCCCCAGTAACTGTGTCTGGAGGTATGGACTCCGGCTTTGCAGCACTGCAGGAACTGCCTCCAGGAACCATCCATTCAAAATTTAATTTAACATTTCTCTCTCTCTCCCCCAGGTCCCAGAGTCCCCTGTCCTGTTGCTGGGATGTTTTACAGCCCTTTTGCTTTGCAAAACTTCCATGCACAGCCTGCATTTGCCTGGGTAATAGTCAGCTGTGGCTGAAGAACAGCTCTTCTCTGATATTGTTCGAGGTGAATTTGAGGATGGGTGAGGGACAGTTTGTGTGATCGAACTTCAGACATCTATCACAAGTAGTCTCTACAGGAGCAAACCTCTCTCTGTTGGACTCCAGGGGGAAATCAGGATCTCAAATGTAGGGGCTTTAACCTGCAGTCTAATCAGAAGTCTACAGCTGGTGGCTGGAGTCGCTGTGAGAAGCGTCCCGTGCATCTCTGAGCACATTCCCCTCTGGTACAGCTCTAATGGCAAGCAGGGGATTGAGTGATACGTATCAACTCATTAATGTTTTTGGGGAAGGAGAATAAACTTTGCAGCCAAGAGCAGTTTTCCTAAGATTGTTTTCCTAGTGTAGCTCCCTGCATCCTTGGTTGTGTTTATGAAAAAGCATTTTTGTTTACGTGGAAAAACAAACCACAAGAGTTTTCTCATCTGTCATCCCTCTATTTCTGCAAATATGCACATGTCCTTGGAAAGAGCCCTGCTCGGGCACTGGCTGGGGCTCAATGGCAGCACCGTGTGTCTGCGATGAGCTGTCACATACCACCAAGAGTTGATGCAAACAGTTAACGAATAACCCAGAGAATTGCTATGGCTCATCCAAAAAAATCCAGAACCCAGTTAAATCTTTCTACTAACTTTGGGAGCGTTGATGCAAACTCATCACTTGCTTGGAGTTAGTTCATTGAAAACTAAAGGTAATTCCAGAAATGGTGATTACAAGGCCACATTTCCCACTATACACAAGCCTTTCAAGTGGGGCAGCAGAGTCAACACCATATTTTCTGTTTTGAATTCTATGACGAAGTTTATATCTCAGACCTCTAAATACACATCACTGAGACATCACATCATCACAAATGAAGATGCTTGTTTCTCTGAATCATGTGGGAAGGCTTGCAGGAGAAGTCTCTGTGATGAGAGGCTCAGATCCCCAGGGACAGGCATATTCCCTGCTTCTTGGGTGATGCCTGATGGAGGGATGGCCGTCCACTTGTGGGGCACAGCTGGAGCCAAGCTTAGGACATGTACCAGAAAGACTCTCATGTTAGACTCAGCTTGTGCTCCAGGAGACACAAAATTTCCATGGATGTGTATTGCTCCTTGCAGCCAGAGGTTTGGGCAGGTGTGGAGCTCTGTGGCTGCACCAAGAGCTGGAGGATGCCATGGGTCAGTGGGGAAAGTGGAACAGAGAGGCAGTGCTGGTGCTCAGGGCAAAGCTGGACATGTTTTCTCCAAGGGACGAATCACCACAGAGGCCCTAGGATGACACTCTGGTTTTGCATTCTGCTGCTGTGTGAAACTTTTCTCTTTTTCCATGCAAGTCCTTGGGCAGCCCTCAGCAGTGAGACCTTGAGAGAGGGACAGAAAATGTCCAGAAGGTCTCTTTTAGATTACTCGATCTCGTATTTGCTTAACTAGAATCATAAAATATCCTGAGTTGGAAGTGACCCACAAGGACCATCGACTCCAGCTCCCAGATCTGCAGAGGGCAACACCAAATATCACACTGTGTGCCTGAGACCATTGTCCAAACAGTTCCTGACCTCTGATAAGCTTGATGACAAGATCACTTCCATGGGGAGCCTGCTCCAGCTCCTAGGAGGCTGTTCATTTTAACCAGCACGGAATTTATGTGCAATAGTCCCCCTCTCTCAGTTACAGCCTACGGGGGCAGATTGGTCCTGTGTGACCTGCTCCTTTCTGTACCCTTCCCATCGAACATTCAAGTATGCTGCAGGCTCAGAAAAAAACACATGCCCTGTCTTTTGTACTTTTCATGCTTTAGAAGAAAATCTGTTTTAAGACAGAATAAGCCCAACTGAATTCTGAAGAATAATTTATATTGAAACAGAAGATGTAGGTAGAAAGAAACTAAGAAAATACACACATTTTGGCAAGGAATAGTATTGTAAGTAATTTCAAATCAGAAGTTATTTTTTGGTCCAGTTTCAAGTTACAGAATATGGTTTAGGGTGTCTTATTCTTTAAAAAATATATAACAGGCATTATTCAAATATGACATGCAGTTAGAGTGAATAACATACATGTCTGTGAGATCACCAGGATATGTTGCAAGAGGACATCTCTGAGTGGCAGACAGCCATGTTACTTAATGAAATAACATTTTCTTTTGAAGCTAATTTACATTGCATACTTTTGTCTCCTCAAGTACATACTGGAGACAGAACTGACTGTGTACTTTTAACTTTTCCAGACTGTGGAGGAATTAAGAAGCAAGTGAGCAAAACGAAAAGAGCAGAAGAAGGAAATGTTAATAACAAACCCCCCCCTGAATAGGAGACAGCATGTATCAGTAAAAGCAAGGAGATGGGAGAAACAAAGAGGGAGAGAAGGCAGGGGAGGTGATAGCATCCTCAGCATGGGCATGGGAAGCCTAATGGCCTGACATCCCTGCCCGTGGGAGGGAAGCAGCTGCTGATGGTGAGGAGGGTTAGCAGGCAAGGAGGGAGTCACTGTGCTCCCTGGTGTATAACTATCTCTTTGTATTTGTAAGATTTTGTTTTCCTCCTATTATCACCAGGACTTGTTTGGAACATTCTCAGGGTCGATTCTGCACTTTCTAAACTTTCTCTCTGTACAGCTGCTGCTGAGTTTTGTTGTTTCCTACCCAACAATTCCTGTGCTCACCCTGGCAGGTCCATTTCTGCATCAGAGAGGCAATGTTTCTGCCCTGCTGAGGCCAGATGCTGGCTCCATGGCATGGAGAGGACTGGCCTAAGGGCTTCTTGTCCCTCCCACCCCAGGACATCCCTTCACAGGGCCTGACTTCATCCTCTAGTGTGCGTAAGACCTGCTGCAGGCTTTGCAGCAGATGGAGAACAGACCTAGGAAGATGGTGAGAAGGGTCTGGGGGAATATAGATGGGCTTTCACTGTGCAAACAGTCCCTTCAGTGCTGGTCCATGGCTGGAGCTGCTTGAGGAGGACACTTGGCAGCACTGCTGTACCCCTTTGGACATGCCAGCATTAGGTGAGTTTGCTGCCAGCCAGTGCTGTCTGAAACTCAGCAGCTCAAGACCAAAATGCCTTTTCCTCAGAGAGGAACATAACCAACTTTCTCTGTTTTAATTACCCAGTCTTGTCCTTCAAACCTCTAGCCCTGTAAACCATGGGATGGAGTTGGAGTCCCAGTCTGCCATTCAGAGAGAGGGAAGAGCTGTAGCCCACATACTGTGGGGAAGAGCTGGGAATTAGGAACCATAATAGGCAGTGTTGAAAGGAGAAGCCCCTGATTCTTTCTGAAAAACAGTGAGAGCTTCAAAACACGCAGGAACTTTGGGTGTTTTGGTGTTAACAGGACTCTAATTCAATATGGACACAGAAGGCACAATAACCATTCAGGGTCAGGTCTCCTCCAGGATGCAGCAGTTCAGACACTGAGCTTTGAAACTACAGATAATTTGAAGCTCAAAAGGATGACTGTGGGAAAAAGCTCAGAAGAGTCTTTGAATTGTTGTCGTCAAGCTTCCTGTGTCCTTTGTGCTGAATCCGAAGCTTTGGTGATACATGAAAGAGCCGGTGCCTGGCATCGTGCAGGGAGCTCTCATTTCAGTCCGTGGCAGGCATTTTCTGAGCTCAGAGTTTATCGTGATGGTAATGCTGGGCTGGGAGGGCTCACCACGTACCCACTAGGAGGGTCGGCCCTAACCAATGGATGTTCATCCATCAAAGCTCTGGTCAGGCACCTCGGAGGAGCTCAGCAGCAGGAGAGGTCACTGTCACCTCCTTCCCCAGCCACGCCGATAGCCTGGCTCGGCTTCGTGGCCCAGGCACCAGTGCAGAAATATTGCATCACATCCCTTTTTTTCTGTCTAGCCTCTCTCTTCCTCACTTCTCTCTTTCTCTCCCCTGCTGCTCCTTGGTTTCATCGAACCTAAGAGGGACATCCAGCAGGCAGAGCCACCCCAGTGCCAGCACCTTGTGGTCTGAACTTTTAGAACTCACTGGGAAGATGCTGGCTAGGGTTTGGCACTGGCACTGCTGCGTTTCGAAGCCATAAACACATGGAGCTGATGAACAGGAGTCTCTGCTGAGGGAGGGTGAGCAGGCAAGCAGTGCTCCTTGCTCAGCTGCTCGTTTTGGTGATGGCAGAGCTCCCCAGCCAGCCTCCAGTGCTCAGGGAGGCGGTAGGACACAGTTAACTGCTAGCAGGGACATGTCAACACATGGAAGCATTTATAGCCATTCCTTAAAAAAAAACCAAACCAAAAATTCAACTCTCTGATTGCAAAAAACACCAGATATTTCCTATGACAGTGTTTTTATTAAGGACATGTACAGTTAAAATGCTGCTGGAAGTTGGACATGAAAATCAAATTGAAGATAACTCTTAATTATGAAGGTAAAAATGCTTCTTTTGAAAACATAAACATGTTATTCTATTTCTTTCTAACCTAATCAAACTGATGGCCATTTTAATATATATTTCTCCTTCTGACTATGCTGTGATCCTTGATTATTTTCCTCAAGTTCACTGTCACCTGAAGAGGTATTTTCCTCTTACTTCTTTAAATTATTTCACAGGTCTACAAAGAAAGATTCAAGTGCCAGCTCTTTACCTTACTTTTGCCCTTTGAAAGTGTTTCTGAACACACTCCCTTGAAATGATGAAAACCAAATAATCTAAAAATGAAAATTATCCCCTATTCTAAAATGAATTACAAAATACTTATTTTGCCATGAATTTAAAGTAACATACCCTCTTATTTGAAAAGTCATTATTCATTTGGTTGAAAGACTTTATTTCATGAGCTGTCTTGCAGATCTTGAGTTTGCGTCTCACATACATGACTATGTAATAACACAGTCTATGTTATCTCATTATAGCATCTTAAATGTGGATTGGGCAGGCCTTATTTGTATTAAAAACAATTTTATTCCTGATAGCAGAGCATGTATCAAACTAATAAGATGACCACTTGGCCCTTAATTCACCTTGGCAATTTAAATGTGGGGGTAGATAAATGCTACCAAATGCATTTTTTCTTCTTCCCGCCATTCCTTTGTGAACATCTATTTCTGCAAACATGAATGCTTTGGAGATGGTCTGAACCTAAAACTGTACCTGTGTTTCAGTCCAGTAATTGCACAGAATTTTTGGTACATTAGTTTTTCCATCACCAAGATTTGCCAAACCAATTGTTATATCTAATTTTTAGCATCTTTCATTAAGCAGTTTAATTTTAATTTCATGTTAAGAGCACTGCTGGTGAACCCCAAGCCCCAAGCCTTAAACTTTGAAGTTTTTGCTTTCCAGGAGGAAGAATGAAGACTCTCAGCAGTCATCACTGTGATTTGAGTTGTGTTTTATCTGTAGCCTTGCTTTGCGAGACATGCAATGACATTTCTTGGCAGAGAAGATCTGCAGGAATCCAGTCATCATAAGAAGACATCGTTTTTGACTCAGGACAGTGTGAGGTGATGTCTTACAGCCCAGGCAGGGATGGAGCCCTTGCCTTGCAGCAGCAGGACACTGTTGGGTCTCCATGGTAGAGATCACACATTATCCTCTGACCTCTCACAGCATTGTGCACAAGCTTGTGATGGGACCACACCATACGCAAATATGGAATTGTTATCACAGAAAATTGCCCCATAATTTGCAGAAAAGCACATTTGGAAATATAAACGTGTTTCTGCTCAGGAAAGTTTTCAAATTGACAGTTTGCTTCCCGTTGCTTTTGTATCAGTCATGAGTTAACCCTGTGAGGAAGTGAGGGAAAAAAAGCAAAACAGTTTCACTGCCCAACAAGGCAAAAGACCATGGCAGCTCTGGAGACTGATGATGATGATGATGACTGATGACTGATGATGATTTCTTGACTGATGTCTTATCTGAGGTCTTCTCCAAACCTGAGCTAAGTTCAGTGGGCAAGCCCATAACACCCCAAAGTACCCAGTTACCTCAACTGCTTGCAGCCACACTCTTCTCTCTTGATTAGACCACAGCGTTCCCTTGCTCTCCAAAAGAGGTTCAGTGCTAGAGCATGGGCTTGTGCAGCAGACCTGGTTCCCCTTCAGCACAGGGGGTAGCCAGCTGGCAAGGCTGTGTGTGCTGGCTCAGATGTGCTTATGGTTTGGTCAAGAAAGATGATAAATAGACTTGGTGTAGCATTTTTACACTTCTGGTAAGTTTATAAAGGAAACGAGCTTGGTTACTCAAGAAGTAGTGGTGAGTTTACAAATTTAAATGGGCGGACTAAACACAGAGAGCTTAATAAATCAGATTCAATATCTCCTAGTACTGATACAAGATCCAGGCCTCTGCTGAGGAAGCAGGTGCTTGTGCTAAGTTCATGTCTCAAGACAGCATTTAAGAGCATGCCTTCAGTGCAGAGCTGCTGGGAACGCTGCCTGGAGCGAGGCCCGGGGGGACCTGGGCTGACTGTGACCACTTGGCCCTCCCCTGGGAGCTGCTGCTGCTCTGGCTGTCAGCAAGCCTTAACAAGGCAAAGCCCATCTGCTAATGCTGACAAGATGACCCCTGAGTCAATGATATCCAGATTCATTGGCGAGGGGATGCTGCAGCTGCTTTTTGACAACTCCCCTCACACCCCGGTCTCTGAAACACAAGTTTTTAAGAGATTTGTTGTGTTACAGTATGTTGTTACTCTGTAAAAATTTGGATCCACGGGTTGAAATAAATTTAAAACACCTTATTTTCATCCTGAAAAACATACATAAATATATATATGTAGTTGAGCATCTTGGGAACTGTCCATGCTGTACCCATCAGTACGATTAGCAAGATAATGTCCTGCACTGAGAGGTGAAAGCAGCGAATGTGTAAACTGTATTAATACATTGAATTACTGGAAAGTATGAAAAGAGGGGAAGTTATTAGATTGAAAAACTAATGGTTAGATCCAGCATAACCAGACAGATACTTAATTGCTTGCATGGATCATACACTGCCCGTAATTGCCAGCTGGTGTTTTCAGCTATGTCTTGGATCTTCATGGCAGGCATTTACACCAGACTTTATATTGGCATACAGTGGGATTCAGGTGTGGATGTGAGTGGGAAAGGAAAGAAGAGCCAAAATTGATGCGTTTCTTGATACAAACCTGCTGCTTATTGGGCCTTTTACAGTAAAATTAGGGATAATCAAAGCACTCTTAAGATGGGTCAAGAGTAGTTTAATTAGCATCTTCCATGAACTGCAGTGTTTTGTACAACCTATAGACTCCATAAGAGCAATTTTTTTCAGACTAGGAATTGCTTCAGATTAATTGTTTCCTTTCTTTCAGTTCAAAATGAGACAGGATTGGATTCCCCAAGTCTTTCTTAAGACTCATAGGTGAACTTTCCTATTAGAACTGTGTATTTCAGTGAACCAAAAATATTCACTGAAAATATCTTGCAAGCTACTTTCTCTGTGAACACAGAATCTTTGGGTTTCGGAAAAACAAAGCCTCAAGGGAACAAGAAAGAAAAGTAAATTAAGAGTAGAATTGTTTGCAATTAAACAAGAAAAGAGAGAATTCACGACACAAAGTACAAAAAAATCTTAGTAGGGGGAAAAGGTGAGGAAAAATAACTGTGAATGATAGATTGTAGTTATTTTTACATTTCCTTAATATAAATTTCATTTTAAAAGTTACTACTTTTATTTTTTCCCAGTGTAGGTATTTTTCTTCCACGCCAGCCCCTTCTTAACTACAGGCCAGTCTGAAAGGGTTCAAATCCGTGCTCCAGATCCATTTCACAAACACAGGACCCCTTAGAAAACTCCATCCTTTAGAGCCTGGAAATTGCAGCTGGAAATGTCATGAAGATACGGAGGTCTTACAGCATTTCTTTGGTGTTTCCCTTGGTTAGGCAAGTGACAGGAGCCAACACTTCTCACTACAAGCTGGAGGGAAGCTGCTCCCAGTCCTGGAAAAATCAAAATAGGCAGAAATGACTAAAAATGAGAAAAGAAAGGAAAATAAAACTTAGCTGAATTTCTATTGTTGCGCTACTTATGTTTGAATCTCTTTAATCTGCCTGGCTCTTAAGTTAGCAATTTTTAAAATTGAATTAATCTTTTTCCTTGCAGTTTTTTATTATTGTTTCACGGCTAATTTTGAAAAAGTAAATCAAGCTGTATTTATTAGTAAAATTGCCCAGCCTCCTCACTGCTGAAACAAATAGCACAATTCTCTGCCTTTGACCTGGGAAGTATTTGTGTAGCCAGTTCCCAAGACTTCAAAAAAGAAGACTAAAGATAATAAAAACATATGTCAACATCTTAGGCTTTCCTTCTACTGCATCGTTGCTACTTCAGTGATCAAAAGGAGAAAAGTAATTGTTAATGTTTAATCTAGCTAATACTCTCGTGGCATTCCAGTTTGGCTTGGCTCCGCTTGCTTTGCTTGCTTTGCCTGGGGTAGGCTGGCTTTTGCCATGTATCTGTAGTCGCAGAAAGAAGAATTATTTATTGGTTGCGATGAATAGTAATAAAGTGACACCAAAACAGGATGAGGTAGAGAATTTCATTAAGCTGGACATGTTAGAAATGAAATGATGACTTGAGGAAAGAGACCAAGAAAGAGTGAGCCAGAGCCCAGCCATAGAGCTTTGATTTTTATATTATTTCAAAAGCATTTCCGCTTTCAAAAAACACAAGCTGGGTTCAGCAAAACCATTGTTCTGGGAGGTATCTTCTAGTCCGGATTTGAATGCTTGGAGCTTATTTTGAAACACTGCTGCATTGTTTCTAATGGTGAGGTTATGACTGTTCTGGGCTAGGAAAATCTCTTGCGGTTAGGAAGTTTTGAACTGAAGAAGCAGAAAGCTCTCCCTGTTGAATGCTACGAGGGATGAGTCTGTGACACCAAGGTTACCTCTGACCCCTGTGAAATCCAGGAAAGAGTGGCTCAGGATGCAAAGCTGACTGTCACTTGTGCATGGTATAATTTTGGGTGAGATGTCTTGTGCCTTGTCTGAGTAGGATTTTTGGGAGATGTTTGTTGAGATTCATTGGAACTTAATTTAGTGTCATAAAAGCACAGTCCAAACTACCTTTCTGGACTGCCTGTGTGTTCGGGTTAGGGAGTCTGGCACCTTTGAAAGGCAATCCCACCCAGCTGGAATAGGAACGTGAGCAGGTCAAGGATGTACTGCTTTCCAGAGGATTTCTGTTTCCCTGGTTGGAGGCAAAGCTTGGATAACCTGGAACAGGTGGTCCAGGGAAGCTGCAGATGCCCCATCCCTGGAAGTGTTTGAGACCAGTTTATATGGGACTTTGAGCAACTTGGTCTAGTGGGTACCTTCTCTACCCACGACAGAGGGTTTGGAACTAGATGATCTTTAAGGTCTCCCACCCCAAACCATTCTGTGATTCTATGATTCTATGATAACTGACTTACCCAGGCAAGGACCAAAATGAATTTGCTTAATCTGCAGGTATCTCACTTAGGTGCACCTGAACAGTTTACTTTTTTTCAGGAAGGGATTGTGCAATCAGTGTCCAGGATTTTTGAAAATCTAGACATAACATAAAATTTTGACATGAGGTGCCTGCTGTGCAAACTCTTGATGGCCCTGTTGATGCTATGTGGACGTGGTGTGATGGCCAGCCCAGGGAGAACTGGTTCTCTTCCTGATGCCAGAGCCAGCTCAGTGAAAAATGGCAGCATCCTAGCACAGAAAAGGGTTCCTTTTCTCTGTGGAAATGGAAGATAGCAGAAATACATCAACTTCTTCGGGTCTTCAAGACTGCAAATATTTAGAAATAGTCCTCACTCTTTGGTCTGCTTTAGTATTCATCTGCCATCTCCTCCTCTTCCCTTCTTTCCCACCAATTTTCTCTGGAAGAATAGCCAAGGCCACCAACTCTGATCCTCAGTGGCGGTGAGTGCACAGCACCACAGCCTGCAGAGGGAGGGAAGGATGCTCAGCACTGCTCAGGATGAGGGCCCTGCCTTGGAACAGCCTCTCAGCTGCAGGGTTTATTCTGCCGCTTCAGCTGCCGGACTGCAAAAGTACTCACAATGTTTTCATCAAGATGAAATGTATGGGGAGCACAGGGAGGGAGTGCCTGTGCTCTCACATTGGATTAGGATAATAACCCTGTTGCACTGCTGAGGTATTTAGTGTTCTTGTGGCGCTTATGATGTTAACTAGAAGCCCAGACAGTAAAGCCCCAAGATTACATTTTGCACTTTAGCTAAGTATTTCATCAGAAATGTTAATAATCTCTCGATTAAGCAGTTTAACAGCAGATTAGGTCTAACAATGGGGCTTTTGCAGGCACAATCCTATCATAACTACAGCGGCAAGACTTGTGACTGGGGGGAAAAACATTTCTTATTAATCCCCTCAGCAAAACTATTGCGGAGCTCACCTGTGCCATTAATGCGTTATTACAAAGTATTTCATTTTGAAACTATCTTAAATGACCATGGTATTTTGACTGTGCTGTGCCCAGAAAGCTGAGGAATCTGCTCTGCACTCACAGAGGGCTTTTAAGTCAGGAAAGTCTCAATTGCCACTGAGAGTCTTCAGCTTGGAGATGTACTGCTGTGGGGAGGGAAGAAAATGCTCCTGTAGGATGTGCATTGATGTGTATATCCTGAAACACCCACAAATTTCCACACAGCATGAGTAAAGCTTCAGTGACATCTGGAAAAGAGCAGTGAGAATGACATGAAGTCTAAAAAAAAATAGCTAGATGAAAGATTGAATCACTTAGTGTTATTCAGCCTCAAGAAGAGAAAAACTGGGGAATGGGAAGAGGAAATCATCTGCTCTCCGTGCCTGTGCTGGATAAGACACATAGTAGACCTGGATTACAGCAAGGAAGAGACAGCACTGATGCTGCAGAACTTCTTCAAAGCCACAGAAGCCACGCTAGGATAAAGTTAGCTGGCTCTCAAGTGTCAGTTTTAATGCCTTGAAGCACAAGCATGGACTGAGTGCTCATGAGCAAGGCTCGTGGCACTGTGCAGGCGCCTCTGTCCCCATGCTGCTCTCACCACATAGCCTAAAAAACCACCTGGGACTCTCAGACCACTCTGTTGAACTCAAGCAAAAAAGAAGTAGAAAGAAAACATATGCCTTAGAAAATTCTAGAAGTCACTGACACTTACAGTATTTAACAGGCAACAGATCTAGATGTCAGACAACTTAGGCATACTATGGTTCTGTGATCCTTTTCCCAGAATGTGTCAATAACCTATTAAGAACCACTTCAGAATAAGGCCAAAAAAAAAAAAAAAAAAAAAGGTATTTTTAAAAAGGAAAAAACTTTCAAGTTATTTATTTTACAGGAACAGAGGTTGCACACATGCCTCAGAATTTTTTCTATATTCATGCAGGGCTGAAAGAAATGACCTACTTTTTAGGAGGGCACAAGATTTTCTCCATGCTATCTGACCTCAATTCTCAATGACCTTTTGAACTTGTAGTTATGTGTCACATTTGGTGTGCTCCTTGACATTCTTTTTTTTTACATATTTAAAAAAGTGGGGGGGAAGTAATGCTAGCTAATGCCCTCGTTATAATGATCAAGAGACAGACAAACTTCATTAATAGATGGGCATCAGATTCATTTGCTGTCAGCATGCATGAGAGAAAAGATTTAATATTTCAAACCTTTAAGCTCTGCAAGAGAATGTATCATTAAAACATGGTTCACTGATCATGGAGTGCTTGGAGCTCTGTAGGAGGACTGTGGGTGTTTTAGACTATAGAGAATTGTCTGATATTATTAGTTTAAGCAGGCCAACACTTACTGTGACTTGAACTGTTAACGCTTCCTTTTCTCTTTGTTTCCCTGTCCTGTTCTTCCTCCAGCATCGTTAGTGACAAAACAGGAGACCAGAAGCTGTAACCTGCTCCCTGTCTTTGGGCATTAATTAGTTTAGGGTAACAGATTCAGAAATTTATCTGAAGATAAAGGAGAAAGCAAGAGCTATTGACTTTAATTCCTTACCTAGCTGCTGCTTTTGAGCTAACACCCAGCTTGGCTGCTGCTTGTTAAACAGCAGTGCAAAAAACCACACGAGATGATAAAAAAGAAATCTTATTACGTGGACAGGTCTTCAGCAAGTGGTCGAGTGATTTAGTTGGAGTGTTGTGCCTTGATGTGGCTAAAAGGAAAATAATGAAGCTAAGCAGGGGGTCAAGAGCAACGCGAAACAGTGATTAAAGTTGTTTATATCTCTTTGTTGGCATGGATACAATCAAATAAGCTCATTAGACATTTTGCATTGCAGAAACATAGCTCAGAAAGCAGCCTGAAATAGTATCTGCTATTGCCCTTGTGCAGTGTTTCCCTCTGGGCTGTGCCAGCTAGTTTTAGCCTTCTGATAGGTGACATGTTCTTTCAAAGGTATAAATGAAGTGAATGCAGATATGTTCAAAGATTTTTAAGGAATTCAGAGTGGATATGAATCTGATGTTAAGTAAAACACATGTCACATGTTAAGATATTAGAGGAAAAATACTGAAGATTACCTTTAGGAAAAGTTAGTTGTTTTAAATGGGGCCTTTTCAAGGTAACCTGATGAAATGAGATCTTCCCCAAGCACACGAGTGTATGTCGAACTACTTACACCCCACTGGCAACTTTGCCCTTAAGGGCTGTTAAATGAAACAAAACTCACTGTTAATGTAGTCATTGTCAAAGGTTTGCAAAATCTAACCCAGGACTGCTGAAATACAGCAGGAGGAGAGAGTGGTGTCCCTGTGCTTGCTAGCCGAGCTTGGAAAGCAGAGGGCTTTTGTACTATATCATCTAATTGCACTGTAAATTTTGTGCTCCTCTTAATTACCCTTCCTCCTTTGTCCTTTGTGCGCTCCATGTGTAGGACTAAATCTAATTTGTGAGTGCTTTTGGAGAGCTGATGAGACTTCTGCCAGCAGTCATATAAATGAATAACTTTAAGGTTAAGCTATTGATTGCAAGGACCATAAAGCTCAAACAGTGTGTCCACTGCATTCACACTGAGCCTCTCTAAGCATTAGACTGGGGATTTTGCTGCGTGTTTCCTTTAACAGTAGATGTAGGACAACAAGAATACCAGAGATGGTTGCAAACTGTGCAGTCAGGCACCACAGTGAAAGATGGCTTGTGTTGGAAGGACAGCAAGGGGATGCAGGGATGGAATCCAGGTATGTCAGCTCCTGATGCACGCGGCTATATTTTTGTCCGGGGAAAACCAAGAAACCAGTTGGCTTTTCAACAGAGAAGTCTGGGACTGTCTGCAAGTTATTCTGACTTCCAGAGGTGTCCACAGCACTTTGGGAAGGGGTACCTTGAGCTCATTGACCTTGAGCTCAATCTTTTGACAGATTTACCTGCTCTACTTCCTACCCACACCTGTGCTCCATATGGCGCTTGTGCAAGGCTGATGGATTCACACTTTGCTTCCCTGAGTTTGGGCCATTTTCTGGTAAGCAGCGAGGACCAGCCAGCAGGTGCTGTGGTCAGGAAGGTGTGCACCTGCTGGGACCTGGGGCTCAGAGCAGCCTATTCCTGAAACAGGCTGCAGGCTGGTTCCAGGCTGGTGACTGCACTCCTGCATGTCCAGGAGCACTGATGGCAGAGAGATATGGAAAACTCAAATGTGCTTTCCCAGGGGTGGGGTGAGGAGCTAGGGGAGCTGTGGAGGGCCCAGAGCAGCTTGGTCTTTTCCTCACTTCTGTGAGATATGACCCCCTTTGACAGCAGCAGTGTGGTAGAAGTCTAGCTCTGTCTGAGAAGCTGAATATGGAAAAATAGCAGTGCAGTAACTCACCCACTTGTAACTCCAACCTGTGGCTAGCTGGAATTGTAAAGGTGGGTCTTTGGTAGGCATAAAATACATTCACTGAATAAGGAACGGAAAAGCCCAGTCTTGATACAAGACTTCCCAACAATATGGGAGAACAGTGAAATATCTTGGTTTGGCTCCCTGTGTAGTTGGGTCTTTTGCAGAACTGCAGAATAGTTTGTCCTGATGAAACCAAGGAAGTGTCACTTTGGTTGGGTTCAGTCTGTGCTCCAGACATAGTTTTGGGAAGACATCATAGTGGTCATGCTCCTAAAATGCACTGGCCACCCAGCCTCGTGTCTTGCAGAGGCTTCCTGCTGGCAGGAGCAGGGACAGACAGTCCAACTGAAAAAATGTGCAGTTCGGGTGGAGATGTGGGCTGGGAAGGCCTTGGAAACCAAATCTAAGCCTGTGAGTGTGACAGTTAATTCAGAGTCTTTTTTTCAGAACTTCTTTCCCCACCATATTTCAGTTTGGTTTTTCCTAAACTTGCGAGTGTGGCTAATGTGGTCACAGATTTTATATGCTGGTGTAAGTGGACATATTTAAAGCCTCAGCAATCAAATAGGGATTTGTTGATGGCGAGCAGGGCAGCGCTGTCACTGATGGCGTGTGGAAGTGTGCTGAGCACAAACAAGGTGGCTGTGTTGGATGCTGCAGAAATCAAAGGGACTGGGGAAGGGGAAATAGGAGGATTGTGGGACACTCAGGGTCAGCAGCATATAGAAACTGCTGTACCAAGACAGCTTTGCTTTGAAGTGTGCTTCTTGTACAATTACCACGTTAACTATCTGACAGGAGAATGTTGTGGTAGAGAAATGAAATAACTCAAAAAATGCTATTAGTATCATTGGACGAGCAACTGAGGAAGAGATGTGGCAGCCAGGGAGGCTGGAGATGCTGCATGTGGCCCCACGGGTGCCTGGAAAAGGCTACACCCAAGAGGGACAGAGCAGAGACATGGGGTTATCTCTGAGCAGAAGTGCCAGCAGTGGGGACTCAGACCCTGCCCTGCTCAGTCATGGCTGGGCTGGGGTGTGAGTCTGCCACAAAGCAGAGTCCACCCGGTCTCTCCATGAGCATACCTAGAAAATCCTTCATCCAGAAGTCATGACAATGCAACAGACCAGAGCTCCTTAGGGAGGGGGAAGCCTTCTGCCACAGCAAAGGGACTGTCACCCACCCTGTGGTGGCACCAGCCACAGAGTCAGGCAGCACTGCTGCAGCTGCAGGCTGGCCCCACGGTCCCTCACGGATGATGCATCTCTCTCTTCATCAGCATCACAAGCTTTGCAGGCTCAGGTCAGAGGGAAGAAAATGGTCAGCTTGCTTACAGCAAGTTTTCAGCCAGCCTTGCTCCCCAGGAGTAAAGAGGTGCCCTGGAGCGTTCCCTCCCCTGAGATTGAGGGCAGGGCTGCCTTGGCAGTGCCACTGCATTGCACAAGTCCCATCCCTGCAGTTACCACCCTTTACTTTTGTGCGCCCGCATCAGGACATTTCCTACCTACTTTGTTCTCCCCTCCAGCTGGGAATAAGTATCCCCTGCTTTTCTGACTAATTCTTTGTGCCCATAGTTATTATTAGAAGTATATCTGATTCTTGCCAGAAATAAAAGTAATTACAAGCTCCAGGCTGGCACCTTTCTGTCTACCTCCTGCAAATATTTAAATCGGGATTTTGTTACCGACTGCTTTTGGTAATTAGTTGTTCAGTAGTATTTTTCCACTGCCCACACATAGCTGTAGATTGTGAAGACCAGACCAGATCTCCAAGCCCGTCTGCCTCCTCTCTCTCCCCTCCCCACTTACTTTTTAACTTTCTGTGAGAACAAGTTTTATATGACTTTTTCATAAAACAGAATCACAGAATCATTTAGGTTGGAAAAGACCTTTAAGATCATTGAGTCCAACCGTTAACCCAGCACTGTCAAATCCACCCATAAACCATGTTCTAAGCACCACATCTGACAGCCTCTTGCTGAAAAAGATTTTTGGCCAGGGATTAATGGATAAACAATCAGTGGAAGAGATTTTTATATATGCATGTTTAAAATAGATTTCCAATTGTCTGCTTTACTTTCTGATCTGAAGCAGTCCGTGCTTCTCAGGCCAGCACTGACACAACAAAAGGATCTATGGCAGCCTGATTGCTACCTGTGGTGGTGCCACCCCCAAAACTGAGAAGCATTTCTGGAGGCCTTCCTTTGACTCTGCTCCATCATTCTCTGACCTCGAGGAAAAGGATCCCTTTGTATTTTTACAAAGCCCTGGTTTTGACCATGTAATAATGAATTGCCTTTTGATCTTGCTTTTGGGTGACGCAGACCTTCTTCTCATGCGCTGATTCTTTGCTGCTGAAAGCTTCCTGGAGGCCACCAAGGTTGTTTTGCTGTGCAAGGCCCACAGTGGGTGCTAGCTCTCCCTGTCACTGGTTATGCTCTTTCAGAAACCTGTGCTGCCAAATTTACTTTCTAGGACACAGGGGGCAAAGGAGATGTGGATATTGCCCATGCTCCCTGGCCAGTTGTGGGCACTAGCCTGGGGACCTGGGCTCCTCGCCTCGTATTTACCTACAGCAAAGCTGCACCTTGTGTGATAAATATGCAAATTGCAACTTTGTTCCTGCTTGGTGATCCAATATGCCAGACCCAGCAGCCATGGAAAAGTGGAGCACTGAGCATGACCTTGCCAGAAGCGTTAGGCTCATCCCACATACCTGAACATGACATGATTGATGACAGCTCCACTTCCTAATCACCATACTTCTGAGCTTGCTGACTCTGACATTGGAATACAGAGATTTTACAAGTGTTAGACTTTATATCTCTCATCCCCCACCTCAGAGGAAAATGCATTAAAAAATCATCCTACAGATCTCCAAGAAGATGTGAATAACATAGCTTGGCAGCAAAGCACTTCACAAAATGAAAGCTCTGAGAAACCTTGCCAACTCCTGAGTTATTTCTAACTTGGTTTCCATCATAGTGTGGAAAGGGTTTTGGCAAGGCAGCTCTCAACAGGAGCTGAATTCAACAGGCAGAGGCTGCCAGGCAGTGACAGTGGGTCACTCAGCACCCTCGGAGAGAGCGCAAGTTTGGTTCGTGGAGCCAGCCCAATGCCAACTGTGGAGAGAGGAATGGGCTGTAGATGCAGGGCAAGAAAGGGCAGGTGGGACAGAATGACAGGACAAAGTTAACGAGATTTCCAGTCTTCCCAGGTGCCTGCTAGTCTCTTCCATGTTTTTATGCAACTGGTCTTGATCTCACTTTCCAGGAAGCCACCAACAGCCTGCATAATAGTGTACATAAAGTTTTGAAGGACCCATAGGAAGAAAGGGAGAAGAGAAGAGAAGAGAAGAGAAGAGAAGAGAAGAGAAGAGAAGAGAAGAGAAGAGAAGAGAAGAGAAGAGAAGAGAAGAGAAGAGAAGAGAAGAGAAGAGAAGAGAAGAGAAGAGAAGAGAAGAGAAGAGAAGAGAAGAGAAGAGAAGAGAAGAGAAGAGAAGAGAAGAGAAGAGTTTGGAAATCCTTAGAGTACTAGTACAGTTGTCACAGATGGATTCTTTATTCAAACACTATTATATTCGCTTAAGAAAACCTCTTTTTCCTCTGAATGGACACAAAAGGAACTATTAATGGTAAAAGTCCAAGGAAGCTGTGTAACTTCCAAATGCTTTCCTAATGACCTCTAATGGGCAGCATGCACTTTCCAGACTCTAGTTAACCTCACCAGGATAGGAAATGCAATAAAATTATAATTCTAAGTCCTGTAGTTCATTAAGATGGAAGAGCTTTTGGTTTAATTTCGGAGTTTCAGGGTGCAACTGAGACTACAAAATGAAACACTTCAAAGCACAGAAGCTGGAAAAGCTTCTGGGGAAACAAACACACTATTTATGTCATCTAATAATACCACTTTTCCACACTGAATCAATTTATTCTTCCCCCTGATGTCCTTGCTCTGAAACTCACAGGTCTCATATTTATGTCCTCGTACAGTATGTGGGCTGCAATTAACAAGGTAGGTGTATTTGAAGCATTATTTGAAACATTCAGCTTTTTGAGAAAGGAACCTGAGAGCAGCATCTGCTGCCTGGGTATATTGGCCTTATTTTTCTGTGTCTCACATTAAGGCTGTGTTGTCTTTGATAAATTTTGCAGCTCTCACATGCATGTGTCTGTTCACTCTGCTGAGCCTGGGAAGCTGACAGAGCTTTGCTTCAAGTGTGGTTAACTTTTCACTTTGTGTTGGAGCCTCATCTGATCCTGTCCTGTGCTGCCTAAGCCTGCTCAGGGACACTGTGTTCTGCCATGACTCAGGGCTCTGCTGGAATCCTGTGGTGCTTCTCTTCCCCATTACTGCTCAAAGCGCATTGACTGTCTGGACATCTCCAACAGCGAGCTTGAAAAATCTACTAAAAGCACGCAGGAAAACTTCATTCCATAATTGTAAAATGCTATGCTGGCACTTGTGTGGCCAGGGAACAGCAGCAGGCTTGTCCTGTGGATCTGGCCTGTGAGCACTAGTCCCTGGGGAGCAAGGAGACACGACACTGGCAGCCCTGGGACATGATCTGCTGTGAAGTAATTCGTTCTCTGCAGCAGAACGAGTGACCTATGTGAACAGGGACTTACCAGTCTTGAATTTCAGATATCAACTGACTGCACCGAACTGCTTGCAAAGGATTCAGCAGCCAAGAATTACTCATGGAAATAATTCCACAATCATCTTTGAATAAGCAACAACTATAGGGAAACTGTAAGCTATTCAAACAACTCAGAAAAAGGGCCTAATGACATGCTATCAACTCAGCTTCTCCCCAAAGCTTCATTTCATGCCTTAGTTACAGCAAACTCCAGCTTTGTGGCCTTAACTCCAAACATACATAAAGAATGGGACAGCCTCAGGCTGCTGTTTTCTGAAGTGCTCTTTCTCTCCCATCTAACTACTGCTGTCCTCTTAAGCAAACTATTAGTGTGTGCACCACTAATGCACCTGAGCTTGAAGCCACCAACTCGAACAGTGGGGCCAAACTACTTGCAGGAGCATTTCCCTGGAACGGCAACTAAGCTCACAGTCTTGTGCTGTGACCTGCATGGCTGCAGTCTTTTACAGAACACTGTATGAGCTTGCTAGCACCAAGACACCTTAGCTGACTTCAGAAACAGCAGCCACTTCTTGGGATGGTGGTGCAGATGCCAGCTGAGATAGAGCAAAGCAAACTTCATGTCTGCACCTGTAAGGCTCCCTGTTGTTTTGCCCTATGCTGTCTTTCAGCCCCCATTTCATATCCTGAAATCCTGCATCACCATTACCATGCTTTCTCCTTGTATCCTTTTTATGCGTGGTACTCTGTGCTCCTGCCCACCCAGGTGATCTCTCAGAGACTGCCTGGCAAAACCACGACGTATCTCCCTGTCACCTGCTTCAAATGCTCCCTCCTCACTGACATTGAGGGGGAAGCCCCATACTGGCAGGCCGGTTGAGGACACCCACTGCTTACAGCTAAACAAGTCTGCCTTGCATTTTACCACATTCCCCTAAACATCCCACTGCAGAGCTGCCCCTGTGTGGGGAGAGGGCTGTGTTGCCTCAAGAGCTCTGCTAGTTTCTTGGGAAACCCTCTAAGGAAATACCCCAGTGGTCTTCTGGGATGGTGTGTTTATCTTGGTGTGCACCTCAGGGTGTGTTTAGACTAGGTTAAAAATTGTTTTAACTTGTATGGGGAAAACCCTATTTGGGCCAGCTTTTGGGGAAAGCTAACCCTGAAGTTATCTCACACCAGCAATAAAACAGTTAGAGGCTGAGTGAAAACTGAAATATTCTTGTTAAGAGTATCTAAATCCATTTGCCAGGCCTGTACACCATCAGACGTTGTAGTATCCTGAGATTTAACTTCGAGTGCCCCCTTTCCCCTCTTAAATGTCATATAATCTATACAAGACAAGAGGTACTATTATGAGGGTGGTTTGACCTGCAGCATTAAAACACAGATCTTAGCTGAGGAATTTCTGTATGAAGTGTATAACCTCTGGCTGAACTGGAGTGTGCCTTTCAGAAAGGAATCCAGGCTTTTGCTTTAAGACCCCCCAGCCCACACAGTCCACATCCGCTGTAGGTACGTTATTGGAACGCTCAGCTGTACACTTTCTGTGTTTGTGTGTTTAAAAACAAAAGCCACTAAATATATTTTTGGCTGGATTCCCGTGGGGGACTTCAGTATACAAAGTGCCAGTTGCATTCTTAAGACCTGCATGTGCTGGTGCTCCCAGAGCAGTGATCCATTGCTTCCTAAACTTGTCAATGTTTACAGTTTTCACTTGTAGGCAAGGTCCAAACAGATGTGCCCTCAAACCATAGGCAACAGGCTGTTCAGACTTATGTCCAAACTCTGGTAGGTCTGTGTACCATGTGTTTTCCTGCCTGTCTTGTCTCTGGAGTTGCTTGTAACATGCACGATCATACAACACCGAGACCCCACTTCTTCCTTCCTGATGGCCAGTAATGTTTTAATGTCCCCGTTGGGAGTGTGGGAGATCAGGCTGGAGCTCCTCTTCTACCTCACCTGGAGCAGAGGTTTGAGTTACGATCCCTTAGGTATACCCTAACCACAGGACTTTCAGATGCTCCCATAAGTCTTTCTGGTGAGGCATTCATGGGCCAGAAAGTATTAGGAATTCCCCTAATATTCATCTACTTCATATGAGGTACAGCTGGTGAGCTGGGAGAGCCCGTGTTGCATATTGCAGAATACTATATCACTGCAGTGAACTTAATCCTACTTTCAACCTGAATCTGAACCAAATTCCAGCTACTGCTTTTCATCATGTTTCTGATGTCCAGATTAAAGAACAATTAACTATTTTCTCTTAACCTCATGTAAGTACCTGGTCTGCAGTTTTCTGGTTGCTTTAATCTGACAAGCACAAGTCAGAGCTCCCTGTTCTCCGGGCCTGATGGCTGTTCTGCGGTGCCTTGGCGCTGGTGTAGGCAGTCTTGCAGTGAACTGACCTGAACACAGCAAAAGGATTGCTCCTCAGCCAGACTGGTTCTCTGCTCACTCATAACACAGTGTACAAAGGGCAGAGGGAGGGGAAGACCCAGAGGAGCAGGGAGGAAAGGGGAGTGAAGGTCTGGTCTGTCCCTTCCGGTGGCAGTCAAAATCCCTCTAGGGTGATGGCAAACGTGTGTTCCTCACAGTAACTTTCATTTATTTCTTTTCTCCTCTCCCACCTGTATTCTATGGATACCACAGACCTTTGGAAGACATTTCTGTAAAGGCTGTATCTGTGGGTATGGTGGTTTGGGGATGGGTAGAAAGGGAGTTCTGCTATGAAATTCAAATTTGTTGAAACCTTAGATTTTCTGGAGTTGTTCCCATCTTCCCAAAGCCTTTCCAGTGGGAACATCAATAATCTCTGTGGGACAGGGAAGAATATCCTGGCTACCTATAGTTAAGATGGCCCATGCCACATGATTTACATCCATGAAGGAGAGGAATATCTCCTTCAGGAATTTGTACAGGCTGAGGCAGAGAGGAGTATTTATTGCTTTTATAGAGCTGTGCTGCTCTGCTACTCTGAAGGGCTCTAGGTAAACTTTTAGTGAACCTGTGGCATAAGTCCTCCTTCCCTGCAGTCAAAATCTATGCTGCAAATCTGTAGAGACAGAGGAAGTGGTTAAAAGTTTCAGGGGACTGATCTCATGTCTTGCTTCAAACAAAAGGCATGCTCACACAGCTGCCCCTGGTTGAGAGCCCTCCAGTTATGGCTTGTCTGACAGCCTGGTGAGCTGATGCAATGTGCCATCTGCTAGGAAACCAACTCAGCAGAAGGATGGAATAGTTTTCTGCTGGGATAGTAAACTGAACTGGTCCTGCTGTGACCTAATCAGTGCTGCAGAAGGCAGAAGGGCAGCAGGAGTAGATGTGGGAGAGGGCTCAGATGAACTGACTCTGGGGTTAGCCACACATGGAGGTTGTGTGTCTGATGAAATCCATGGAGTGCCCTTGATTCTTGGTTTTTGCAAAGGGATGGCATGTTCTAGAATAACTTGCTGGCTGCAAGAGACAAACATATCCCCTCTCCAAGCTTTACTTTTCCAATTTATCACTGAAGCTCTGTTGGAAATCACAGACACACAAGTATACTTGGGTCACAAAGAGGAAATTCTTGAGTAACATAACCAGCCGGGGGTCATGAAGGTGCTTTGCAAACCTATGTCATGTAAGAAATTGAGAAGGTGCAGCCCAGTAACTTCAGCAGGAATTAGTTTTCTTTTGGAATATTCTGGGAAAGGTTAATCCTGATTTATGACCAGCTGGTTACACTTCTTTTAGAATAATCCCTTTAGGTGTCTGCACATCATTCAGGTTCCTACATTAAGCAATTAGTTCTTTGGTATTTTTTTAAATCCATCCTTGAGGTGGACTCCTCTGTTAGTCACCTCTCACTCACGAATCAATTTCTCTTCTTGACAAGGCCAGCAAACCAGCTACATCCAATGCCAACAATATCTGAACGTTATTAGGTCACCCAAAGCAGTGAATAATAAAGTTAGAGGGATGGGTTTAGCTGGGACCACATGCTGAGTTTCACTCCCGAGTAAGTCTGCAAATCTCTGCAGTGAAACTATAAACCCCTGGACATAGCATGGAAGTGCTAATGGGCCCTCAGATTCAGTGCCACTACCAGGCAATAATATCCGTAATAGCAACTAACAAAGATACAACCAACTGAGCTCTTCAGGGTTCAGCAACTGCTCCCAGGGTTGGAGCAGAGCTCATTTATTTTCTTCTCTTCATTCCACTAGAGCAGCTCCAAGCCCTGACAGCACATGGGGATAATTGAAGCAAAAGTGCTTAACCCTGACTGCCCAATCTTCTCATAAAACAATCCCAGGATTGTTCTGGGGACCGTTGGCACAACAAACCTTGCACTGCAAATTTTGCTCCATAATTAGCAAGCAGTTGCTGTCATGCCTGTCAGATGGGTTTATGTGACGATGTGAATAGAACAACAATTGACTGTCTTCCCTTGCAACCAAGGAGAAGAAACCTCTTTGAGTAAAGCTGACAATTATGTAAAAGGAACTAAATGAATTTGGCTTATGGTTCACACTTACCCCTCACAGATGGAAGGCAGGACCTCTGAGGCCTGTTTCTGAGTCCTTGCCCCTTTGTACCTGACTAGTCACTGGCTAAGTGCCTAATGAGGCTCAGAGGAAACAAAACCAGTACTGAGGGCTTTTTATTGTCTTTCTTTTCTTTACAGAGCAGGAATTACCATGTGGTTTGCATTCAAGTTCAAAATTTGATCTTATCACCCAAAGCTGATGACAGATACAACTGTGCTTTCACAAAAACAGAAAGACTAGTGATACCATGAGTTGGACAGCAAAGATAGGCAAAAAACTGAGGAAGCTTTGAAAATTTTAGGTACATATGCCCTCTCAAGCTATCTATACACAAGGCAGTTGTGTTAGGTTTTTCCCACCCACCCACTGATTGTAGTGGTCGAAGCAGTAATGTAGAGGGGAGTCCAGGTATCTGCCTACATCTTACCAGCAATCATTCTTCATCTCATCTAGGACAAGTCTCATGAGGAATACAGAAACTCTGATTCTCTGTGGGCAGTAACAGCTGGAGCTGTTGCTGAAATTGATAGAAAAAGAGGCTTAGAGAATAAGGAGTCTTGGATATTAATACATGTTGATTCTGGTCTCGTTGCAGTAGGAGAGCACTTAATACCAGGGATGAATAAAGAGGGCCACTTTACGCATTTGAAGTGGGAGCTTTTCTTTTGCTCTGAAATGTGCATGATGTTCCTCAGGAACTGCTGTCCCAGTGCAGTATGGCACGTGAGAGTATGGCCTGTGTTGGACTGCAGGCAGAAAGATGTTTTACTATGCTCATGACCCATAGAATTGCCTGAGGACCAAAAAACTTCTATCAGCCTATGCCCAAGCAGCTCCTCTGAGCACCCCAGACTCACCAGGGACTGATAAGGCACTGCTGCCCAGGGACCTCAGTGAAACCTGAGGTACTGGAAATGAAGTGATTCTGCTGGAAAAGCAGAATTTGGGATGCATATAAGGAATAAGCTGGGGATGTGGGGTGAAGCACGGAGATGGGAAAGCTGCCTTTTCTTTGCTGCCACCTAATTCTGCCTTTTTCAATAGCCGTGGCTGGGGAGGATGCTTAAATGAACAACCAAACTGCTTCACTGCTTCATCTCCTCTCTCTGGTGCAGGAGAGGTGTGGAGAAAATCCAGGCACCTGCATGCGGCATCCCAGCCCTTGCTGCCCTTTGGCTCTCCACCCCAACACTCCTCATGGTAAATGCTTCCCTTTCTCAGGATCTTCCTGACTTCTGAGTTGCTTGCTGCTCTGTCTCATTGCAGCTTTATCCTTCCCCGTTGCGAAGCCTTGTCTAATATATCATTAAAAACTCACCCAATTTGCCACCACACAAATTTCTGGTTAATTTCTGGTTAATTTCTGGTTAATTTCTGGTTAATTTCTGGTTAATTTCTGGGTAAGGATAGCACTGAACCCCACCAGTGCTAATCTTACTAATCTTTTTAATATTTTTCCTCCTTTTGCATTCATTGGGAAGCTCATATGAAGAGAGATCCTACCTGTGTGTCTAATGGACTGGTAGGGTTGGAAACATAACAAAATAAAGACCTCACATGCCTATAGACATATAATCTTTTCCTCTTGTTACACACCTTCCTTCCTACAAGTCTCTGTGGACTTATGCTCTAAAACTGACTAAAACAGAACATGTGTCTGAACACACCAAATCATAAGAAAAGTCTTTGAAATTCCTGTTTACAAAAACCCAGTAAAATCCAGGCATGAATATGTGGGCAAAATCCCAGTGCTTTCAGTGCATGATTCAGTTGTCTCCTTTCCAGCTATATCTGTCTTTTTCAAAATGACACAACCTTTTTCTAACTGTAAAATTAGCTCATTATAAGTTGCAGTTTTCAAAACTGGCTGTAGATCTTGTAGCTGAAACCATGCCAAATGCTGAAGGGTTTGGCTTCTTTAAACTGAAAGTGTTTGAAAAGGAGAGAGAAGAGAGGATTGTACTTGAGAAATATTTTCATGTAGTGCAAAAAACCAGCTGGCAGACATGGGGCAACTCTGTTCTGTGACTTCATAGAAGCTTTTACCAGAAACTTTCATAAAAGGAAAACCCAAGAGGACCTGGGGAAGGAGAGGGAGCAACAAATGCTGTTTGTCTTTCCTGATAGTGATAGCTAATACACATCAGCTCCCCTGAGGTACCTATACAACAAAGACAAGACACATTAGTTTTGCCATGGTGTAAATTCAGCTGAGAGGCTTAAAGCTGACCCATCAAATTTATCTCATGATAAAATGAAAGTGCTTTTATTTTTCCCTTTT
The DNA here is from genome assembly GCA_013397895.1 of Origma solitaria. Taxonomy (NCBI): domain Eukaryota; kingdom Metazoa; phylum Chordata; class Aves; order Passeriformes; family Acanthizidae; genus Origma; species Origma solitaria. The sequence continues at coordinate 660,208 of VZRL01004803.1, forward strand.
TACTTTAACTTTGTTAACAAGTTTTAGCTATCCTGAGACCCAAAAAAAGCGGCTTTAGCACTAAAGTCAAGCCAGAGGGTCCTACTAAAACCTCTGGAGAATAGAATGTGACACCCTCTTTATCTTCTTTTCCAAATGCATTATTTATATGAATGGTGTAGCAATTGTGTGATTATACAGAAGTTAATGCACAACAATAAACCAAAGGACCATCAAAGAAATGCTAATGGCAGGGAATGTTTTTTGTTTAAATTGTGGATTCACGTTTCTTTTTCGTTTTTCCTTGAGGGCTACAAGAACAGAAAATTTGCAAACCTAATAGAAGAGCCTTCAAATGTCAACTCTCTGAGTACAGAAAAGAAAATGAAATCCACGTTCCTCTCTCTGTTTCTCTCTCACCTCCTTTGAAATATGAACAACTTCAGAAAATGGACTCATTTGTTTCACCTTTTTCTTTTGGCCTGAATAGTTTTGTGAAGCATAACAAGAGTGACTACATGGCTCTGGGTTAAGGGCCAAGGCCCGAGGACCGGGTGGGTTTCTCCTTAATCCTGCCACAGAGGGTGAAGGGCTTGAGGAGGACTTAGCAGATCATGGAGGTTAGCACCTGGTTGCACAGATGATGTCGGGAACAGGGGTTTGGCTTTTACAGCCATGGCACTGAGAACTGAGGACTGCTAGGAAGAGTTGAGATCCACCTGACCAAGCAGGGCAAAATATCCTTGCCAATAGGCTGACCATTCAAACAATAAATGACAGAAAAGGGACATGACAACTCACAGAGATGTGGCAGGCCAGGATGGCAAGGAAAGGGCACACGATGGACTGGAGAGGAAAGACCTCGAAGCAAACAAACAAGACAGAGATGAGTCCACCACTGACATATGCACATGGGTAAGGAAGAGGAGTCTGGGAGAGGTTGTTGATTTGCAAGGTTCGTCTCCTTCAGCCTAAAGAACAGCCAAGCTTGTGGACCTTTAACAGCCTGCAGAAATGGATGTATTGTAACCTTGGTCAGGGCAATCCTAAACATGGATACAGACAGAGCAATGAGTGGATTGAAAGCAGTCCTGTGGAGAAAGATTTGGGAGTGTTGGTGGATAAAACACTGAGTAAGAGCCATCAATGTGTCCTTGCAGCCCAGACAGCCAACCATATCCAGCTGCATCAAAACAAGTGTGACCAGCAGGTTGCGAGAGGTGAGTCTCGCTCTCTACCCTGCTCTGGTGAAATCCCACCTGGAGTACTGCTACTCTTTTACTGTACGGGTGGTTAAAGGAACAATGGAATTTGATGTAGCACAGATTTACTAGATGCTTTTAGCTATGTTCCACAGCACAGTTGTACAAAATCTTTCTGTTGGCGCTCAATGGAATGTAGTTTTCAGAAGTTTTAGTTCAATCTAAGCTAGGACTTCCAACAGAGCCAGCTGGCATTAGCAGAGTTACATTCTTAATAATCATAAATGCTTGTTTGATCTGCTAAAATTTACTAAAAGCCACGTAATATTCTCTCAAGATAATTTTTTTAAACTTCAGGATTGAATATATATTTTATCAAGGGAAGTATGAATTATTAATTCAAAAGTTTCAAAACTTCAAGATTTCCTTCAAAGGGCTTGACAGTCTGAAAAAAACCATGAAGAATTAAATGGTTATTGTGCAAGACTGTCTTCTCAACAAGAAGCAATACACATGGAGTGCTAAAGGAAGCAATGGCACAACAGTAAATCACTGCCCAAATGGGAAGAGTCCAATCGTGTCTCTCTAACTCTAAAAAGCAGGTGCAAAGACCTTCACTTTTACTAGCTTAAGTTAGCCAGTAGCTCTTGGCCTATTCAGTTGCCAAATGAGATCTGTAAATATATTTTGAAATTTTGGACAATGTTTATTTAAAATAAAATTTTCAGGTTGGACAGACATGATCTGAGACTTCTCCTTTAACCATTCTGTTGGCATATTATTTACAGTTATGCTGTACAATCTGCTGACTTCTGAAACCTGTCAAAACTAATTGGGTTTGCCTCGGTGTATATTAGTTAGAATGTTTTCCTTTTCTTCGCTCTTCCCCCTCAAATATCATATTTGCTGCTCTTTCCCCACAGTAATATACCAAGGATTTGCAATTCTCTGCCTGGTAGTCTCATTAGGAACACTAGGAAGAAATTATTTGCTTCAAGAGAGTGAAAGTAAAATGATAGGCAGGGAAAAGGCTGCATCATGGAGGATTCTTTTATTGCCAGGCTTTGCAGGAGTTTTATGATGCATGTGTTATGAAGAACTTGGTCTCAGGTCTGCCTTAGCAAGTGCAGCCTCAACCTGCTCAGCTTCCTCAAGAATCACAGGAGACAGCACTAGCACAAAGCTTTTCCTGAATTCTTTCCAGTCCCTCTGCCTGCAAAGGTAGTGTTTTGAAAGTGGTGGTGAAGGTGCGAAATCTGAACCCATGGATTTTCCGATTAGTGGCCGCAAAAGTTATGGCATGAACAAGATGATGGTGAAAACTGCTCATACTGGTGGAAATACTCTCCATTTAAAAGAACACAAATGGGGTGGTTTGTGGCCAAGTCTTCTCTGCGTGTTTCCCTCAGGATGAGAAATGCAGTAAAGACAGCCGTGAAGCTCTTTCCCAGCATAAATCCTGTGTGGTGGTCCTTCATCTGAAGGACCAGGCTGTGCAGCATCCAGGAAACACAAGTTTGTATCCCAAACCTTCTCGCTCTTGTCGGTGCCAGCTGGGTGAGATGTCACACTGCAGCGCTGAGCACAGGCACGGTGGGAGATAAACTAAGAGCTTTTTGAAAGTCAGTGGGAGTCTGACTGCCCTGAAATCAATGACAGGGTTTCCGTCTGGAAATGCACTGCTGCTCAGCGGGAGGCAGGGACGACAGCGATGGCTTTGAGAGCACGGATGTGTTTCCAGCCCCTGCCCATGCAGTGCAGTTTTCTCTGCCAGGCCAGGGATCCCCAGGATCCCCCCACCTTTGCATGGCCTTGATCTGCTCTTTTCTCCCAGTAGACACAAACTATGGGCTGTAAAGCAGGCTTTGTGGTTTCTTTGGTCTTTTCAAATTGAGACAGTCCAGGTTCGTAGGGGAAATCCAATTTAGAACAGGGTTTTTCAGAGGTGACTCAGAGCTGAGTTATTTCTAAACAGTGAAAAATATTATGTCCTGCAACTCATAGAAGATAAGTAACTAAAATGTTATGCATGGTGGAATATGTTGTGTCTGGCACTGAAAAGATCACAAAATTTGCATCCGAAATGGTATCAGTGAATGTTAAAGACTGAAATTCTGCTCCTATTTTGAGCTGTACAACTCCAGAGAGGTTTCTCTGGCTGTAAGACATAATTTTTTGATTAACAGTTTATTTCATTTCTGGTTTATATCCTACTACTCTTAACTCTTTGGGGCCCATTCTGCCCTTTCCTGAAGTTAATTAGGATTTTCACATTGAGTTCAGGGGAAGCAGAACTTGACCTTTATTGCATGTCAATTGGAAATGGAAGCCAAACTTGTGTTCTGGATATTATTATTCTATTTGCAGCTGGATTCTATGCCTGAGTTATATGAATACTAAAAATCTGGCAGGAATATACCCTAATAGATTATTTTTTGACTCTGATAGAAGTTCAGTGAATATTATTACAATTCAAGCAGTAACTTTTTAGACTCTCTCTTCAAACTGGTGTCAAATTCTCTGTGGGTGTCATAATGAAACCTGGAGACCTCAGAGAGCGGCGTAAAATAGTGTCAGTTCTGCAAACCAACATTAAACTTCCTGCCACTTGGAAATGTGCCAGAGAGGAGGCAATGCTGCTTCCTGGTGAGCAGGGGATGCATGACCACCTGGGCATATAGATAATGCTAGCCTTGTAGAAACAACTCTTCTAAACCTGTGCTTGCACATATTGGCTTTACTCTTATCCTCACCAGTACAGACAGTAGCTTAAATATCCTCTTTGTTGCAGCACTATTCTTATAGACAATCTGAAATCAGAAGCTGCTGCTTAGTTGCACAAGCACAGGCAAGGAGGGTTAAAGGGATCCAAGGAAACTCTAAAATCTACAAATTAAGTTAATTTTCTTATTTTGGTAACACAGGAAATATGCAGACATAGGCAAAATAAGTAACAAATCTACACTAATTTCTTTTTCTTGGATCCCTCACTGAGTTGGAACACTTTTACTCGGTACAAAGCAATCCGTGTTTTCACTTCCTCTCTTCCAGATCAAAGATCCTCTTTCAGGTGAATCCAGGTTATTTCTTCCTCACTAAATGACAATATCTATAATGCAAGATATCCCAGAATGTGATACAGTGATGCTGAAAGGCCAGTGAGAACAAACGTGTGATATAACAAGCACAGGAATTGTTGCTTTATTCTCTTCCTTCCCACCATTACCTCCCACTTCCTTCCTGCATCCTCAGTGCTGGTCCCAGTTGATTTGGCAATTGTCAGCTGAGCCAGACACCTTGGCTCAAACTCCAAACCAACCTGAAGGAACTTCAACCCATTTCAGACACTTTCTGTGAAAATGCTCAGAAACATTTCCTGGGTAGAGCTTTCTTATGGACACCTGGTTTAGACTAAATAGACAAGAGAGTATTTGACTCTAGAGAATGGCATTCCAGGTATTAGGATGTCAAGGGAGGGAAACGTGGCATCCAAAGCCTCCTTCAGGGCAAGGTTAGCTCCTTTGCTGTGTATGAAGAGCACAAACTGAGAAGCAGAAACTGGGATACTCAGGGATGCATGCCCAGAAAATTTATATTTATGTATGCAGAGCACTTTGGTGTCCGATACTTGAGATGCGCAGAGTGAGAGTTTTGAAAGTCTAAATTTTGGACTTTGCCACCTAAAGTAGTACTTAGGCAACAGCTAGGTATTTAGCTCACTTTGTGGATAGAGTCCATCAGGAACTAAACTTGGATTAGCGGAGTTTGGAGTTGAGGTTACAGGAGCACTGTATTCTATATTTGAACTGAAATACTTTCTAACTTTGCCACTAAACATAAAACTCCAAATCTATGTTGGACTTGAAACACTTTACATGTAATGTGAAGCCACAGGAGATTTATTTTTTCTTTTGGAATGTTTGAGGCGAATCATCTGAGTGTTCTGGATTTAAAATACAGAGAAAAACAGGCACATATCTGACTTCTAAAAATACACTGAAAGAGAGGAAAGTCAGTAGGTTCAGGACCAACTCAGTGACCTTGTTCAAAAGACAAGGAGATTCTGACAGCCTGTCTAGCCAGTAGCCCTACACTGGATAATATGAAGACAGTGTGTACTAGGTACCTTAAAACAAACCCTCTTCTCCTAGGGCCTGCTTTGCAGACAATGAGTATTCCTGACCAGGAGTTGCTTCCCTTTGCAGGGAACATGTTTTTTTTCAGTTTATGGGCACACTGCTATTTTTCTTTTGGCAGGTCTCCCACTCTTGCCTCACCACATTGCTTCATACCTGTCAACTTTTCTTTGTACCTGGGTGCCCTCCGCTGCTCCATGGTCATCTTGACCAGATGTCATCTCTGTTTAAATGGTGGCAGGCACCCAGGGAATGCTCCTTTGCAAACATAGAAAAACTAGTGAATTCACAGGAGACACAATAGCCCTATATGGACATTTTTGGAGAGTTTGTATTTGGTTGCCTTCTTCCAAAACTGGCACGTTCAGTCCTGTCTGCAGGAAAGTCACCAAAATCACAGTGCACACCTCAGGGCAGTCAGTGGAAAGGGCACGGCTGACTGTGACTCGAGGAAGAACATGGTTGGGAAGTATTGGGGATTCGGGGACTGGTTTGCAAACCCCAGGCAGCCTACAAACAGGAGCACCAATAAATATTCACTGCCGTCCAAATGCAGAGGGTAGTGTGCACTGAAATGCTTGCTTATTTTGGAAAGAGCAGAGAGCTTTTCTTTTTCTGCTTGGCCAATCTTTAAAATGTTAATTTCCCCATGATATCAAATCCCATAATTATCGGTCACCCGGATAATCTTGATAATTTTCGTTCCGGAGTTATTTCCCATTTTTTTCTCTCTCAACCTGTTACATCCCCTTCAAGAAACGGGCACCAGAGAAACCAGAAAGGTCAGCATGTTTCATGTCAGGCATGTTTATTGTAGCAGAACAATCACCACAGAATCGCATTAGTATTATAATGTGGTTTTATGCTGATTCAATGTACCAGATGAAAATGTAATGCAATGATAGCACTCCTATTTGACACAGATTGTGAAGGGCAAGACTGCTCACCAGAGGCGACCCTTTAAGCCTCACCTCACACCACCCATCTCCGCAGCAATACTGCGCTCCTCCTCTCACCTGCTCATTGCCTTCTGGAGTTCAGACCATCTCCGTGTGCCAAAGATCTGCACTGGGCTCACACCACCTGGAGCAAGAGGACAGCTGGGAAGTGTGGTGAGGGCTATTAATTGCTGGCTGAATGCTGCCACTTAACAAAAAGGGCTCTGCTCTCTTGTCATGGGTTGTACAAAGTGGCAAGTGTTTTCAAAGTGTGCTCCTGTCCTGAAGCAAACCTCAGGAGAAAAGGAGAGCTACTATGCCAAAAAGAAGAAGGCAATGAGTATTTTATCTGTGTCTGGGTTAATTTTCTCTGACTCCTAAATCTATTTTCAAGCACTTGGTATAAACTATCCCTGTACAGCTAGTGTAGAAAGACTGGCACATCCAGAAGGGTCAAGATCTTGTCCTTGTTAAAGACTTCTCTTAGGATGCGAAGCCACACTAAGAAAAACTATTCTGGATCAAGGTCTGCTCACTTTCCTCCTCTGGCTCCGCAGTTTGCCATGGAATCAAAACCCCCAGGAAGCTGCTGCCAAAATCTACCCACTGCGTGACCACAAACATGCAGGCATCACTGCACTCATATTAATCATTACCCTCATTACAGTCATGGCATTTGCACTGAGTAAATCAGGGCATGGCATGAAGGCTGAGTCCCAAACACTTTCCCCCATGACAAAGACCATTTTAGAGTAGCTCTGGTTGCCCTTTCCAACTGACCATTCACTGAAACAAAACCAGTGTGAGTTAACATTATATTTGTCTATTAAAATATACCATTTTAATATCTTCTTTAATTTTAGAATATTAGGGCCCACTTTCTGTCTCATATATAGGTTCCCAAGGTGGAAAGGGCAGGCCTCGGATTGGCATGATTGGATTCACATGATCCTTGAGTAAAAGACACAACAAGCTTTAGCAACCAAGAGCTGAACAATGAGAATTTCTCTCCTGTAATCTGGGTGGCAAAACACTGGTTCAAAACAGCAAAAAAAAGCCAAAACTGAGCAGTTTTATAAAGAGATTTAATCCATGTCAGTCATGGCAGCTCTGTTTTCACTTGATCTGGCCACTGCACAAATGGTCAAATTACCTCTGGAGATCCCTCCCAGTTCTTTTTTTCCAAAGAGCATCGCAAAGTAGTGCAATGCTATCCAGCCTGAAAAATAGAAAGCCTGGTTATGATTGCTGTGCTGCTGAGGTAGTGAGATCCTTAGGCAGGATAAGCAGCTGATTTCAAATTAAGTTGGAGATCTGTAGCCCACTAAAGGCCAACTTATCTACACGAGGTATTTGTGGTGCTCTTCTGGGAGGCTGTGCAGATGAGGAAATATCCACGTACATCATTTAGGCTTGTACAGCATAAACTGAACATGCAACAGTGCATGAAAGTGGAGCTCAGATGCATGTGTTGTATATAGACGAAGTAAACCATGAGCTGAGAAGATGCAAAACAGAAGATAACAAACCCCTAGAGTGCATGCCTAAAAAGAGATGACTGCATGTACATACATATAAAGGGAGGCAGTTTGGATTACTTTTCTGGTTTCTGCTCAGTTAAGAACCTCATCTCCTTTTTCAAGTGCTTGATCACGTTTAGCTCCCCACTTACCCAGGAGCTGCATGGGTAGGTAGGGAACTGTAACTGTGTGATAAATCCAGTGCTGGGCTTTACAGCTGGGAAAGGTTTAATCCCTATTAAGGCTTAGTTCCCTAATCCGTAAAGAAAGGAGGATTAAAAACAGTCTGGAGCAGCTGTGGGTCTGGGCTATCCTCGGGAGTGCATTCGTGTGTTGTCGTCCCAAGATGCTGAAGGTGGCTGTGAGGCAGGACAGGCAGAGGCAGGATGGACAAAGCTTGCAGGCTCTGGATTTAGCCAAAGTCTGTGAATATTTTGATTTCTTGCTCTGTTGGGCTCAAGTTAGTCGTTTAATGGCTATCCACAAATGTTTGCACTAAAGGCTGGGTTGCCTGCTTGCGCAAACTTTTTGGATTAGTTAATCTTTAGTCAGTAAATCCTGGTTTGGGAGCAGAAGTAGAACAGTGACTAGCACGTAAGAAGCGACACTGAGCTCTCCGCAGCAGTGCCAGAAGATGAGCTGAAACATGCATGTTCTCCTGTGGATCCGGGCAGATCATCTCCCCCCTCCTGGCCTGTGTCACAGCTCCTCCTGGGCATGTTCAGGCACGGCAACACTTTCCTACAAGGGTGGATAACTCTTGCAACCGTAATTATAGATAGAAAAGCATTAGGAAAGATAAAGTCTCCCGGAGAGTGACTCATGAACAGGGAAAAGGACACAGCTTGTCAAAGGCATCCGCAAACAGTGGCTAACTCTGTTCTTTCCTCTGGTTCAGTGAGGCTGACTTTTGCAGCTCCCAAGCTGCACTTCGACACAGCAGAGATTCAACTGCAAAAGCTCAGCTCAAGGGAAAATGTCAGAGAATTGTAACCTGGGAAAAGATCAACATTGTCAGGCATTGTGGTGTTGGTCTGTGTTTGTCTCTCCTCATGGATTTGTTTATACTGGAATGGAAAGGTAAAATAATATTCAGTTTTGTAAACAGATCATCAGTAAAATACCCTTTGTTAACATTAATAAATAGCTTGCTTAAGAAAAACCCCCAAGTCCCTGTGGTAGGTATTAGCCTTTGGTTTCCAGTTACTCAACCTCTTTACAAGTCTTAGAGATCTCATAAACTTTGAATGTTGTAGTAAAAATATTTATAGGGTAAGTCAAAGAAAAACATAAAATTGCATTCAAGTTTTGACAGGAGTAAAACTACTTATCCTGCTTATTTTTTATTATAGAAAACTGGATGCTGTGACCTCACTAAAAAATGATAGCTATTTAAGCAGAAAAGTTGGAAAGGATTTTGTGCATGTTAGTATTTCCTTTCTGAAGTATTAATATTTACCTTGGGAAACTCTTAAGTGCTTAATAGGAAAAGACAGACAAGAAGTGCTCATGGTGTCACAGGCTGTTTATGGTGTCACAACAAAACTCTGCATATTTCCGGATGATACTTCTGTCAGAAGCTACATTGCCCTGCATTTTCACTGGTCTAGGATTCGGGCTTAATTAAGGCTGGATTCACCATGAATGTCTGAGTTCCACCTCCAGTGTTTCAATTCAACAGTCAGATCCTAGAGAAAACATTTTCAACTTTTTCCAGTTCTGTCAATGCCTAAAGCCTCCACAGCATCTCCATTTCCACTGGCACCTCACCCTGATCCAGGCAACACCAGGCTGCAGGGAGCTGCAGATAAGCCTTTTCCTACCTGAGCACTGACTTACTTTGCTTGTGGTGTGTGAGCCAGGTGGCAGGCTCAGGGCATTCTTGGTGCCACAGGATTTGCATGGAAAACAGCACAGGGCATGCTTTCCAGGAGGTGAGAGACCTGCTTTTAAGTTCTCACCTGGCTTCAGGTCCTCTCAGATCCCAGGGAAGTGCTTGAGACAATCCAAGGTGTGTTTTCCTCCATGTCTTTGTTGACTTAGCTCTGTGTTGTGCTGTAGTGATTTAAGCCCAGCTGGAAACTCAGCTCTGCATAGCTGCTTGCTCCCTTTGCTTCACCCAACAGCTAAAGCCAAAGCCAGAAGGGTGAGCACAGCAAAACGAGGAGCTCATTCTGGTGAATCAGGTGTTCAGCCATCTCTGAATGCAGGGATGCATCGTTCAGAAAGATGACTTGGGAAGACAAACACCATCCTTCTGAACATCTCCTCCCTTCCTTCTTCCCTCTGCTTTATTTGCAGAGCACAGTGTCATATGGGATGGGATATTTCTTTGGTCAGTCCTGGCTGTGTCCCTTGCTAATTCCTTCTGCATCCTCATCCTCCTCACTGTGGGGGTGGAGTGAGGAGCAGAAAAGGCCTTGACACTGTGTGAGCCCTGCTCAGCAACAACAAAAATATTGCTGTATCATCAACACTGTTTTCAGCACAGATCCAAACCACAACCCCATACCAGCTATTGTGAAGAAAATTAACTCTATGCCAGGAAAACCAGCACATAGAATAATAGTTTGATATTTTGGGGGACTGTGAGAAAGATACACTGATTAATCTTCTAGGTTGTAAAGATACTTGCAAAGTATAGAAAAGCTGCTCTCAAGTCAGTCTCAGGCTGAGAGAAATAAAGGATGCTAGGTGCCTGCTCTAGTAGCTAAGCTCTTTAGGGGACCCGACACTATACACCCCAGATCTTTAATTTGGCTTAAAAATTCAGGCCTAAACCCCAGAAAAGAGATGCAAAGTTTGGTCCTGACTGAGAAGAGAAGCAGAAAAAAAATCTGCAAATACTTTGCTTAAAACACCTGTGTTAATGGTGAGGTTTTCTATTCTGTAAAAATCTCTGCAGCTGAACAGCTGCTTGAGGGGGACAGGGACAACCTAATCACAGCTCCTGAAAAGTAAGTGTCACATAGCACACCTAGTAAAAGCTTAAGTAGTAAATTATCAAATGACCTGAGCTGCCATTTAGGCACTAAAGCAAGTGGCTGTTTTGGGTTTTTTTAAGATTTCAAGTGGAAAATTTGATCATCACATCCCAGAGCACTGGGGCTGGTTCCACCTCTGATCACGGAGCTTTCTCCTGAATTCCTCCATGGGAGACCAGCTGAGCAGCTGCTGGAAAAATCTGCTCACAAACATTCTTGACAAGAAAGTCCTTTTTATCACTTTCCTGATGAAGATTGTTTCTTCTCCCTCAGCAGCAGGGTTTCAGTGGTGGCTCACGGTGGACAGGTACCTATTCCCCAGGCTGAAAGCTGAGGGCCAGGAACTCCCTGCAATGGGAATCGTCCAGAATATCCTCTCTTGTAAAAGCTGTTTCATTCCTGATGCATCCTAAGTTCTGGATTGAAAATTGTGCGACAGAAAGTGACTTTTTTTTGGGGCAATCACTAGAAAATGCTCCTTTTCAGCCTAGGCAATGCATCCCTGTGAAGGCAGCTCCCCCTCAGGGAGCCCAGCCGAGGAGAGGGCAAGGTGGCAGCTCACACTGCTGTACTTCACACCCACAGCTCTCACACTGTTAACATACACCTGAAGCTTTTTACTGCTATTTTAAATGGGAGTTGAGTTATCTTACTCGCACACCATATTTAAACAGAAAATAGCCAAAAGGTTCAAAAAGTTTCAAGACTAAAAGTCAAAACCTTTTAAAAAAAGGTGCTATAGTAAAAAGTTCTTGACTCTGGAGAGCTCTTTTCCATTAGAATGTGACCAATGCATGAATATCCTTTCCCTTCCTTTGTCTTTTGTGCACGAGACATTATGACTTCTCTTAGGCATTGTTATTCTGAGTAACAATACAGAAATAATTTCATAAGAACTCTCACTTCTTCCAGCATCAGCTACAAGTTACAACATAAAACCACCAAACCCTTGAAGATTATGTGAGAGCTATAGTTTGATGAGCCATTAAATCAAGTAACCATTATTTAGGCTATTTCAATGCAAAAAAAACCCGTTTTAGTGCTGTCTTTTTACTGCACTGCTTACTTTGCATGATCCTGTTTTTAATCAGCTCCCTTGGTAAGAACCATGGATAAATACCACCTTCACATGTGCGCACAAGTTCTGAACTTTGAACGAGTGCGGTATGTTAATACATATTAATCTGTTTACTTACTTAGCCTGTGTCTGGTCACAGCCAATAAATCCACAAATCCAGGCACTGCCGATTGTACGGCAGGCATGTAAGCACACAGTACACAGAGAAAAACCTGGAAATCTGTCAGCTCGTGGAAAGGTGGACCTTCATTCGTAAAATGGGACAGTGCCTGTGCTGATATGCCGTCAGAGGTGCGCTGCTGTTTGCCACATGATGGAAACTTGTGTGATATTGCACACACTGCAGAGCAGGATGCTGCTCTCACCTCAGGGGTGTGACCCTGAATTCACCATTCACATGGTGTTCCCCATGAGCACAGCCTCAGTGAGGGCACCCAAGTCTCGTGTGAGGTGCCAAACCAGGTGTTGGGGGGTTTCTGTGATTCCTCCGCCTCTCTTCCCTCATAGAACCTGAAGGGGCTGGGTAAGACTCACACACTTTATGTGTGCGTGCAGAATTGCTTTCTCTGATAACACAGATATTAATTAGCTACAAAGATATTGTGTAACCTCACCAGGGAGGCCTGTGGTACTGCCTGGCTTTGGGTGTGTTAGGGATGACGTGGTGCTGTAATAACTGTGTGCCTCCTTTGAGGTCTTAGGGGTTACCCACCTCCTGGGATGTTGCACTTTTAGTTTGAACTGTATAGTAAAATCATCTGACTCCTTTGGAAAGAGAAAAAAATCTTTGCTGTGTTTTATGACGCCTTCTGAATGGGGTAAAATGCTGAGAGGCAGAATCCAGGCACAGGGTCTTTTTGTTACAATCTCTCTGTCTCTCCCTCATGGTTGTTTTTGATATTAAGGCTCACTGGCACACAGATCTGGGACAGAGCCTTCTGGGGTAAAGCTGTGCCTAAATTTCACTTAAAAAGTGCTATTAGCTGGGGGCTTGGGGGACGTGGCCCTCCCTCCCCGAGCTCTGCTTTCTCTAAGTGCCTCTGGAGCTTGCTCTGTGCGGTGTGCCGGGGGTCCAGTAACACTTTAGTGAAGACAGATGTTAATGCTGAGTGAGCAGAAGCTAACAGACTTGCAGAACAACCTTGGCAGCCTGCCCCATTTTTCAGATTTCAATGTACCTACAAAAACTTAGAAAAAACCCAGAAGAAAGGCCTCTCTGCAGTTTGGCCTAGAGCAAACTCTGCTGTAAGTAGTTCATCAAGACACACTCTCTTTAGCTCCTTAAACACACAGCTAGATCAAAATAAAGTATGAAGAGCATAAAGTAACTCACAGACACCATTTATTAACACTGAGGCCTGCTGCAGGAAGAAAGTGACCTAGTAAATAGCCTCCCTGAGTAGTAAAATAGTTGCTGTAAGGAGTTATAAGAACTTTTGTGAGCTGTAATTCCCCAAGGAAAAAAAAAGAGAGGTTTTTACAATCTTTCATCTCTGCTTGAAAGCAGAAATAAAAAGCTTTCCCCTAAACTACTAGGTGCTTGTGAGCAGCCTGCTAATAATGTCATCTTCTGTCTGGTCTTAAAGGGAAAGGAGAGATATGGAAAGAAAACAAACCCACAAACAGCGCTGGTCAGCTTTATGAGTGCTACAACTTCAAAGACTGGAAGAAACACTCCCCAGACTGGCTGTTTTGAGGATCAAGAATTCAGGGGCTTTAAAGGACCTTTATTAGAGAAAATTCAGCATGAGAAACTAACAGTCCCTGATAGTACTGCAAATAGATGTCTCGCACTGGCAGTCGTGCAAATAGGAAACCTACTCTGGCTCTGAGGAAAAGCCAACAGTATAAACTTACTTATTTTTTGCTTGTATATGTTGTATTTTAACAAAGTGTATTTTACACAAGGCTGCAGCATGGTGATATGTGCGATACCATCCGCTTTTTACTGGCGACTAAACTGAGACAGAGGCAAAGTGCAGCCAAAATTTTCATAAGCAGTCTTAGGTTTGGAGACACTTCCGTCCAGGTTGCTGAGTGTGAGATACACAGACGTGTCCATCAGGGTGCTCCACATCAGTGTGATGGAAAATTTGTGGGGTACTTCCCTGTCCTGAGTGGATGCTCTGTGTCTGATATGGAGAAACAGATTTTGTAACCCAACTGGTCTCTTCATTAAAATATAGATTCACTGTTTTGCACACGAGCAGGGCTGTGATAGTTTAGTCCTTTAGGTTTTCTTTTTTTTTCTTCTTGGAGAGCGTAATGCATTAGTTTTACGTAGCATATACAGTAGTTTCGGCAGTGTAAAAATAGTGTAGATGTGTAAGTTCCATAGGCACTCTTGATATCTTTAACCGCACTGACACAGAAAATATATCCTGAACTACGTCCAATTAAACACATTCTTTCTTATCCTCTCTCTGTGCCACTCTATTTTTCCCCTGTGGCAATTGCTGATCTGAATTTAGCTGCACAGTGTCTAAGAAAGTTTACAGCAAATGCCCTAGCAATAAGAAACGTGATCAGCCTCAAAGGATTGAGGACAGTAAAGGGATTGCATATCAAAAGAAAAGCTAGAATAATCTCTCCATTTGCCACAAAAACAACAGTGAGATACACTAACAAAGAAATGCATCCGATGGTGTGCTAGATGCCAGCACTGTGCTTCCAAATAATGAGTTAACCAGTAAATTGACTGAAATAAGTGTGCCTTTTTATTTTTTCAATTTTTTAAAAAACTTCTGCGGACAACTGAGTCTCTAACAAGAACCACGTCTGTAATAAAAGTTATGATGTCTCTAGCAGGAACTGGTAGTGCAAATCAAACATACCATTAGCTTGTCAGGCTCAGCCAAGTGAAATAACAAGCAGCTGGGTAGTGCTGTACACTGAAATGGAAAACTGTTGCCCCTTAACAGAAGATTTCCTCAGAGAAAATTAAGCGTGAGGGGCAGCGACAGACCTGGTTATTCATGAGCACGGTGTCACCGGGAGGTCAGTGGAAGGACCTTACTTAAACCATCATTCTGATTCAGGAAATGCTGCCTGACTCCTGAAGTTAGCAGAGTTAACTCTCCTCAACACCTCGATGAGTAAATCAGGGTAGAGGAGAAGTGCCTGGCAACAGGGTAGATAGGGAAGAAAGGTGCAATGTGTGATTTCCCATCTGACTGTCTATGCTTAGCCGCAAAACGCAAGAGCTTTCAGTTCTGAGGAGACAGAGGGAGGATGGAGTGTGCCTGTGTAAAAAATGTAAGGGGACGTCTTCTTGTTTCTAGGGGTGTGGAAGAATAAACCTGGAAAGTGAAATGTTTTCCTGTGCAGGCAGGGAATTGGATGCAGGCTGTGCTGGGCTAGATGAATTTTTGTGCTTTGGGCTTTTGTCTAAAACCAAGCTGTTTGTGTTGTCACATGCTCTTTTACAATCTTTTGGCTGATGAAGCCTGGGTGGCAGAGTGGAAAATTGTTTGGGAGGTTTGCGTAGCCGTGTGTGTGTTCTGCAGCCCCAAAGCCAGACATTGTTTATTGAGTCCTGCAAGGGATCCTGGTAATCGCAGCTGATTTGCAAAAGCATATCTGTTGTCCATGTGTATCAATTAGATTGCAGTAGTTGTGTACAAATCACAGACTCTATATTGATACCACAGCTTGCAGCCAGCAGAGCACATTTTTATGCTTATCCGGAGGAAGGTTCCACTACTAAGCCACGATAGTCCATTTCCAAAATCTTCTACTGCCCCTGCAAAGGTGCACCCAGCTTTCCAATGCAGGTATGTCTAGCAGCTCCCTCACCTTGAATTCCAGCCTGTGAAATGTTCACAGACACCTCCTCATCGCAGCCACTCACTTGGCCCACCAAGGTCCTCTGCTTCTTGCCTGGGCTGCAAAAGCACCGTGTCCATTTTCAGGCCAGCAGTCCATACAGGAGAGGGCTGGTCTGCAGTTCCCAGAAGCCAGCTCTTGGAAGAGAGAAATGCAAAGGAAAGAAATCTTTTTCTTATGGCTCTGAGTGCTGATGATTACTATCCTTTTCTTGATGCTGGAATATGCCCATGTCAGAAAAAAAAAAGAAGGAAACAGCATTTTGAGCAAAAAGCTTTATTTTCAGAGATCAATTCAAAACTATTTTCCTGTTCCCATGTTACATATAGACACTGCCATCACCAGGGACATAGCTAACCCAAACTGAAGGGGATGCAAGAGCATCTCTCCTGAAGTGGATCTGCCAGACCATTTCTGGGTTGGCAAAAGTCCCCCAAGTTACTGCCAGGCACTAGAGCCTTTGGTCTCATGGGGGGCACTACAGGCCTTGCAGGCTCAGCCTGAACTGAAGCTGCACAGGGCAATTTTCAAGCTCCAAGATTTTCAGACTGAAAGCTGTAGTGTAAAAGACACAGGAAGATTTTACTCCAGCTCTAAATAACTAGAACTGGCTACAAAAATGCTACAAGTATGTTGCAAAAGAAAATTTTCAAATGCTTTTCTCTGCAATTTTTTCAATTTGTCTTTGATTTAAAAATACAGTTAGGCTATTTTTTTTTCATTGAGCAACAAGAGAGAAAAACTCCGTCTTCCCTTCATCCTTCCCTGCCTCGGGAAAAAGGGAAAAAAGGGAGGGAGGAATAAAAGAGGGTTTCTGAGATGATAATGACTTGAAATGCTTTTTCTTGAAAAGTTAAAACATTCTGGAAAGAAATTTTCCACATTTCTTGATGCTTTTGAAAGATCCTTTTTAAGAAAATTGCTTTAAGCTCCAAGTATTGGCTAACTTTATAAACAAAATTCTTTTCCTGTTTTATTAAGGGGAGTAAACAAGGGACAAGCAATGGCTGAAGCAACGATTTTCAAGATGGTTGACACACGGGAACTTTTATCTTTTCAACTATAAACTTTGATTGGTTTTCATCCCCCCTGCCTCACTTCCTCCTTTCCTCTTTCAAAAAATTATAGCCTTTCAGTTTGTTTTAATGGTGTTTATGTAATGTCATAAATATTCTTGTTTAGAACTGTAATTATTCCCTACGATTAATTCTGTTCCCTCTGAGAGGTTGTGCAAGTTTTCACTGGAGGGTATGTCTTTTATGTTCATGTGTTTCTCCACGTAAAATGCAAGATGTCCATTACTGAAGCCGTGCCTGGGACGGCAGGGTTAATGCTTTTCCTTTTTCCCGTGGCAGTGTTTGGAAGCATTTTTGTGGAGTGTTTAGTGTCATTCCTATTCGGGTTGGGATTAAGGTAATTGACAGGGCGTTGGGCCAGGGGTCCTTTAGCTGTCCAACCTCAGCTGCATGGGGTGGAAGCATGCCATGACCAAAGTCACTTCCTTTCTCTTTCTTTTATATCCCATTAGTCTGCCTGTGTTTTCCATTTCAGAGGAATTCCTGTAAATACATCGACTGTAGCTGCTAATTGTGGGTAAAACATCAAATATGTGGAGGCGGTGGGAGTTTTCCCAAAATAAGGGCTGCGGGACTCAGCTGCCTGTATTCTCTGAAATGTATTTGCAGTAGGTGGAGATAATGATCAGTGTTTTTGTGACAACTGTTCTGCGTTACGTGAGGGCAAACAGTCGAAAGCAGAGCCTAAACAAAGGCTGTGTCCCACGGAAGTGGCTGACAGTGCACAGAGGCCAGACGCAAGTACACGGTGCCCAGCACGTTTACCTTTGGTGTTGTGCATAACTCTCATAATGAGTTAAAGGAAGACAGATAGTGAGACTTTCGTGCCCTGGAGCAAAGGAAAAAAAAAGCTTGGAGGAATGGAGGAAAAGTTGCATTTTAAATAATCTGTGGAATATATACTTAAAATATGCAACTTGTCTTCTTCAGTGTATTTCAGGCGTATTTTTATATGCTATCATTTCCCCCCCAATGTCTTAGCAGCTTGAAAGCCTAATCTTCTGGAAAAGTTTGGCTGTCATCCTTCTAGACAGTTTCACAAGCAATCGTGTTAATGCCCAGGTGAATTGACCGTGATTATTGAGCATAAATGAAAAGTTATGTACTGTTGTGGAAACATGTAGAATTTAATTCTTGTTCATTTGTACAAGCCCCATAGGCAGCTTCTAGCAGTGGCTGGGAAGGGTTTGTAGTGGGGATCAGCGTGGTGTTTCACCCCCAAAGCAGGAAGAGACTGAAAGCACAGGGCTCTGCTCTCGGCATCTCCTCAGAGCAAACCTGCTTGATGCTGTGGGGATCCTGCAATCAAAGAGTTGGTCAGATGCATCTCCGGGGACAGGACAACCTGGCACCTGCAGAAGGGAACACTGGACACAGCTCTCACTAAGCCAGACCATGGTTTTGCCATGTCCATTCAATTATATCTGTATCTAAAAAAGACAAGAAGAAAGAA
The DNA here is from genome assembly GCA_013397895.1 of Origma solitaria. NCBI lineage: Eukaryota > Metazoa > Chordata > Aves > Passeriformes > Acanthizidae > Origma > Origma solitaria. The sequence goes on from VZRL01004803.1 coordinate 678,399, forward strand.
AAAATGTTCAAGAAATTGCAGTTTAAATAAGACAGTCTATAAAAACAGTCAGGAAACCGCTGGGAGACCTCAGTGGAAAATCCCAGAAGAGGCAGGCGTCCCTACATGTTCCCTTTCCAGGCCCCTGTCACAAAGTCAGGGATCTCATTAGGTCATGTTTACTGAAGGCGCTTGTTTTCTGTCTTCTGATTTTGCCAGCGACAGGACATGGGGAGGACAAAGCCTGTCCTAAGTGACCACCGATGGAGCCAGCCCTATTCATGGATTAGGGCTGCCATGGAAACTCAGTTTGCAGAGCTCACCACTGCAAACATGGGATGAATGGCCAGGTCAGCACCCGAGATTAAAGGGGAGGGAAAGAGGGAGTTGAGCAACTGTTTGCTGAACTCATTTCAGGAGCTTTCCTGGAAGAGTCCAATATTCCAAAAATTGGATTGTAGAGCTTTTAGTTAAAACCAGAGTGAGGATTCCCCTTGTTTGAGAAAGGGGTTGTGTTGTCTGGGTGCATTCAATGAAGAACAGCAGTAGAAGTGAGCTAAGTATTGATTTAACTTCAGGATAACCTTAAAAGATCTAAAAGAGGTTTAATGATCAGCTGTATCCTGAAAATTAATCCCAGAGGGCTTATTGTTTAATATAATGATTTACACAAATCAGCCACCAGGCTAGGAGTTCTACCTGTGATTATTGTGAGACAAAACTCATATCCAGGTTTTGACTGTGCAGATCTGTTGGTTAGCTAACCCTAGATGTGTTAAGGATAAGATTGAATGTTTCACTTCCTGGAAAATAAAACTTCTCTTGCAAGATCAAACAATGAAGTTAGCAGCAAAGTATATTTTAACAAGCAGCTCTGCTTTTCTTTGGTTTTTTGTTGTTGGCTTTTTTTTTTTCATACATGAAATTATTTATTTTTTCATTTGTAGTCTCATATCTGGGGAATAGCCTGTGATTTGAAAGACCTTCTACATTCCACTCTTTTATAGTCTTCCTTATTACATAGAGCAAATTTCTCTGTCCCAGGAGTTCAGAGAAACATGGGTTTCCATGGCCTGGCAGTATCTACCCAAGGGCTGCTTGTCTATTTTGAAATGCTCAGCTGGAGGCTGGTCGCCTGGGAGCTCTGCTCTGAAACCCAGTGTAGATGCGTAGAAAATACCTTAAGAGTCAGGAGTGTGATTCATCACTTCAGACTTTAGACCTGGAGGGAGCAGAGATGGCTAATGTGGTTTTATTAATTTCTTTTTAGGCCATTGTTCTCAGCTGCAGCTGTGAACAACACGCTCAGTCAGGTTAGAGGGAAAAGCTGTTTCATGAAAGCACGGGAGGGCTGCAGTGCTCTCGTAGTGAACCAACCTACTCGGTACCAATGTCCTGAGTGCTCTCACTGGCCTAATCCTCAATTAGGCTCCCATTTCGGAGAACTTCATTTTAAAACTTATGTCCTTAACAAGGAAACAGAGTATTAAACTTGAACCCATGAATCCTCTTCCAGACAGTAACACATTTTCTCTCTTGTTGGAAGAGGCTGTGGTTTGACATTCTTAGTTCTTCACAAATCCAAGGTAACCAGTTCTTTTTATCAGAGTTATTCCTATTTCCTATGAAGCAGTTGCGTAATACTATGTTCAAGTATCTTGCCAAGGTCAAACTGGTTGGTCATTCTGAAAGAGTCCCATTTCTGCATAATATAGCATGTCAGCCTTTCTTGGTGCTCTGGGACCTCATAAACCCTCATGAGTTTCTTTCTAATGGTTCAGCAGTTGTCCTGCTTAAGCTGAAAACTGATTTTCCCAGATCCGTCCTTGTGTTGGTCTAATGTGGAGAAGTTTGAAGGTTTAAAGCTCCGCTGAATGAAAAGCTGAAATAGGGAAGAAGTTCTGGAAATGAAGCAAAGTCAATGGCAAAACCTTCACAGTTATTATTGGAAGGGAGGCCTGCATCCATGGGCAAAAAACAGAAGAGGAGCAGGTTATGTGAAGCTGAACACTAGCGGTGAACACAAGAGAACATCCAAATCCCATGCAATGCCTTCTAATCAATCTGTTCGTAGCAGCACACTGCAGAAACGTGAAGTAAGAGAAGGGAAACTGCAGAAGTTTGATCTCATAATGTTGATTTTAGAACCATCTGTGCAAAAGTAGATTTGTAGTTTCTGCATGGGCATGCTCATCTCTGCGGAGCTGCCAAGGGATCTTGCTTCACAGGGGCACATGCAAAACTTAGCCACCCTTGTTACTCTGATCCCCAGCAGAGAAGGGAGGAAAATGCTTGTTTTCCCTTGTCCATATCCAAAGGAATTTGAACAAAATTTCTCCCTCAGCCTGGGGCTGAATATGTAAAAATTCACATGTGTGTGCATCTGGCTCACTCTTCTGGATCACTCTAGCTGGGGTGCCTCAAATCTTCCTCTTCTGCTTATAGAAATGTAAAAGTTTCTTGCTGAATACACTAAGGAGGTTCCTTAGATCCTTATTTGCATATGTTTTGTATTACCTGTGGTTTTGCTTTTCATGGTTTATCCTTTCCTCCCACAACTGCCACTATCCCCTTCTTTAACCTGCCTGACTGAAAGCTGACATTTTCTGATTAATTTTTCCAAGTCCTTTTTAAGTCACCAGTCAGAATAGTAGCTGTGCCCCTGTTTGGTTAAAGGAAGACATTTAATACCAAATTTTGTCTTTCCTGTGTTTAAAAGTATTTTTTTCCTCTGCCCTCTGCAAAGATGAAAAGATGATGCTACAGAGCAAAAGTCTCCATTAAATCAGCCATTGGAGAGGAGGCAGGCTGGGTGTTTCACTTGAGTTTATTTTGTTTTGTGCTTAAATATATTTTGTTAACCCATGCTGGAAAAAAAAAGGAAGGGAGAAGTTGCTAAAAGAAGGGCAATTGTGTCCTCCCACTGGAGTTCAGCCCACAAGCTACCCTTTCTTAGGAGCTGATTTGATTTCCTTCGGATTTTGCTTCTGCAGGCAGGGTGTTTTATCTGCCTTTTAGCCTTTGACCCAGAGGTGTGACCTTTTCACTTTTATCTCTTTTGGAGTAAGCCTGGGCCCCGTCAAAGTTCCTTGAGAGACTAATGGTGAGTGCAGAGCAAGAAGGGTCATTTCTGACAGCAAAGAGGACCGAGCACTGCGGTGGGTGACGGTGAGGTGCCCCCAGGCTGCTCTCCAGGACAGGTACCTGTGCTCCTGCAGCCCGAGCAGCCATCTCTGACACCGAGCAGCAGCGACAGCCCCAGAGCAGGCAACCAAAGGGTAACCCCCACTGAAACTACCTTTGCCTCCCACCCTAGCAATGCAGCAGCAATAAATAAAAGCATAATCACTTTCAGGAGTGATGCTTGCTCACTTCCCTCTGTTTAAAGCAGTCAGACTCTGTCTAGGTATAAAACCATTCACAGGAATAATGTTCAGCTGTTACTCTTACCCTTTATGTCTTTAACTCTCTATAGAGAGTTATTTTCTGTGTCCTTGAATGCAAAATGCACTGAGCATTTAAAATATACATTCAGTTCTTGTATTTTAAGGATCCACATAACCTAAGTTTTGGGATGCATTACAGCAGCAGCAGCATCAGCAGCACCCTCTCTCACACTGCCCAGAGAGGACAGGGAAAATGAGCACAAGAAAGATGTGTCTGTGACACAGAGCTGCCTGGGAGGTCTCCTGCCAGGAGCCTTTCTGATGCTGCAGCAGGAAGCGAAGCTGCCGAAGGGATGTGATTGAGTTTTCGCTTTGTGGAGCTGGTGTGTGTTTCAGAGCCTTGGCAGGTCCTGTGTGTCCTGCTCGGGGCTGGGGAAGGCTCTGGTGAGCCGTGGGGCTCACCCTGCCCCAGCGTACCCCACGATGCTTCCATAGGTGTGGAACACACACTGCTGCAGGCTGCGCTATTTGCTGACCTCAGTGGAGAACAGGGAAAGGAAAAGTCAAGTAACAGCTACACACTGTGGGATTCCTCCTTCTGTTTTGGAAAAGAAAGTGCAGGAAGGAGTCAGAGAGCCAGGGAAAATGAGGTGATTTTTGTGCCCTTTTCTTTTTTTTTTGTAATGCTGTCCCGGTGTGGTTCCAGTGGGTGTGTGTTTGGACCCACAAGGGCTTGTTTTGGAAAAACGGGTGCAGAAAATTCCTTTAAAAGAGAAGATCTTGAATCATAGGGAAATTTTTCCAGAACACATTATGAGGAATGAAGTTTGGAGGTCCCCAGAGCAGGGAAATGTGGGGAGGTGATGTATTCTGTTAGGGAAAGGGAGAGTTTTCAAATATTTGTTCTTTATTAAAAACTTCCCACATAAATTTTCTGTGGAAAGGAAGGATTTTCACAGAATTTACTCACAAAGAATAAAGCTGCTCTCCATAAAAATCTTTCCAGTTTTAAATGGGAACATTTCCATCCAGTCATCCTAGAGCTGGGGACTCTAATAATCAGGTAGCCTCTGGAGGGGGGAGGCGGATCAGGAGTGCCATCAATACAGACATGGCTCGATATAGCTACAAACTGGGGCATAGCATGTGTTCAATATCCTGAAAGAAACACAGGATAACAAAGACTAGAGAATTCTCCCCTTTCCAGCTCACTTGGGCCCAAAAGCCACTTTGTGCACATGCAGTAGCTCAAATGGACCAGAGCCCACCAGAGTAGAACCAGTCACTCGTTATTAACACAGCCCAACAAATCCAAGATGCATTGCTATGCACGATGCTTCTGCTTTTTTCTTTTTTCCCTACAACGCCAATGGTCCTAAGCACAAAGATGGCTTTTACACCCTAATGCACACGGCCCATTTCTTCATTATATTTCCAATGTGTGTACTTTGGTGGAGTTTACTCATCTGCAAGAACTCTGCTCTCCCCCCAGCCCAGCCCATGGTGTGCCAGAGGCCAGTGTTCATCCCAGATTCCAGCATGTGTCACACCACTGGAACGTGAATTATGGCTGGTGTTTGGGCATTGCAGACAAAGTTTCAGATTTTCAGCTCATCACTTTGATTGTCACAGTGCTCCTATTTACCTCGCTGTCTTTTATTAAAAAAAAACAAAAAAAACCCAACAACAACAAAAAACAAAAGCTAAGGTAAGAAAAAGAAAAGCTCACCCAGAAAAGAACTATGAATGTCCACCTCTCAGTTTTACAGAAAACTCAGTTTCAATTTATTTCTTAAAATAACTTTTTCAGATTTTTTTATCCTATGGAAGATTTAAAAAAAAAATCTTAATGAAACTTGTGGGCAGAGGTTTCATTTGGTTCACACCAATATTCTGCTTCAGGCTAATGTCTGAACTTAGCTTTGAGAAAACACTGCATTTATCGTAAGGCATTTGCCTTGCATGAAAAGTCTTACAATAGTTAGGATTTGTTTTGGTAACTCATCATAAATCAGTGTAAAGAAAAATATCAAACAATAAAAATTATATTTTGCCACTGTGGGTGATACTGAAGTTTTCAAATGTCTGGTGATGATTTTATCTGCTCTTCCCTGGAAGGGAAAAAGCTTCTCCCATGTAAGCTGTTCTCTAGGACTGGATCCAGCTGCACTATTCAATCTTTCCTTCTAGGTCTTGTATCTTCTTCCCTTGGAAGTTTCAGCCACCACCAGATCACAGTACTTTCTGACAAAGTGTGTGTTATCATTTCCCCAGGGTAGGACTTGAGGCTGGATATCTCTTACTGTTCTCTAGCTATATATATATATATATATATGTATATAGATATATTTGTGATGAAGTGATCTCCATGACCACAAACCCACACAATCCTTCCTTCTTCCCCACCAAGGAGTTTATTAAAAGCAACCAACTTCTGTAAACAAAAATCTCCCATGTACTGGACAGGAGTGAAGAAGGGTCCAGTTTGGCTCTGGAAAAGCCTGGGTACAATTCCCAGCTCTGCCACATAACTTCTCTGCAAGTAATTGTACTTCTTTACACCCCCCTCATAAAATGGAGATATAAAAATGGTCAGTCGCAAAAATGGTCTCAAGTCTTGCCTCAAAATTTGCCATGTCACCAAACTGTGATTTGTTTACCCTCTGAGACTGAGACTGTGGGATATGAGAATCTGAGCTATTTTTAGGTTTTTTTTCCTGAAACCACTAAGTTAAAAAGATCTTGGGCAACAGGCTTTTGACAAAATGGGATTACAAGGTACAATTCCCAAAGTTGGCTCATGGGAAATCTCTGCCCATCTTCAGGCTTTAGGCCTAACACGTACCTGACAATAGTGTTAGCTGGGGTTTTGGGTTTAGAATGATTTTTATATGAGGCAAGCCAGAAAACAGACCCTGTTAGGGATGCATAAAAATGCTTGCTGGGATGTTATCCTTCATTTGGGCATAAACATGTTACCTTTAAAAGGCTTTAGATGATGTCTGCTGCCTCTTTGCCAGTGGACTTTATTTATAGCAGTGGGGAACTCTGAATTTCTTAAAGCACAGAGGCTCCTCAGATCCGTACTTGTTTCAGCTTTGTCAGAGACAAGTATTCGACATCAAATGCATTTTTGCAATCCCCATTGCAGACACTTAATTGCAGGATGATTCAGGGCTCTCTAAGCAGCCAAATTTCCCTATACAGTCAAAGAGGAGCAGCCTCTCCTAGGGTGTTTCAAAGCACAGCTATTGGCTGCCCAGGCTTAGACATTATGGCTGTCTCCTTACCAAATAATTCAGCCTCTCACAAGAAAATCATGATTCAGGCTGAAAAATCGCAGGACTTCTTAAAAACAGAAAGGGCAATTTTGTTTGCTTTTCTTAGAACACTCATGGCAGGGCTTCAGGCTGCTCCTCTCCAGCCATGCTGGCAACGTGTTTTCAGTGGGATCGAGCGGCATGTGGGCTCTTAGTTCCTGACTTTGAGCCTCCTGCAGTAAAAAATCCTAAGGTATTGCAATAGAAAGGCTCAGAAAACAGCTGATGGAGAGGCCTTCTTGCTTTCCTGCAGGCTGTTCATCTGGCTGCTTGGCAGCCTCTAGTCAGGGCTGGCTGGGAAGCCCTGAGGCCACAGCATCAATGGATGAAGAACCTCTGGCTGGGAGTCCCTCAGTGTGCAACAAGCAGGGCTTGGTCTCCCTGGGGACATGTTCCCAAATTTGACATGAAACGGGACTTTTTGCATGGATTGGAGGAGAACTTTATTCTTTTCCATTTTCAAAAGGGTCCCACAGGGTGGATCCTGTGGGGCTGTGCCCACAGGTAAGGTGAGATCCAAGTACCTCTGCACACAGAGAGCAAGGTTGACTTTGGTCTTAGCTTTTTGTAATTACAGATTTTCAGCTTCAGTGAGCACACCACTACCTTGCTCTTCCCAAAGGCAGGTTTCTGTTCAGTTATGCCAACCACTGCTCGAGGACTGCAAGTTGATTTTCCAACCCTGTCCTTAGAAATTTGGTGTCCCAGCTTTGATAATGCTAGTTTGCAATGCTGCCTCTTTTGTACCATATTTTATACATTGTCTTCTCTTGATGATATTCAGTCTGACAATTAACACTTGTGGACTGTAATTCCTGGAATATATATGGATTTAAGGCAAACAAAGTTAAAAAAAAAGAGAAAAAAAATTGTTTCTGGAAGTAGTCATTCTGTTGCCAGACGGTAAAAAGCAGCAAAAGGAACATGAAAATTTTCATTAGACTTTGGAGGGACACAAACTTTCCATTTATAAGGACCTATCATTTTTCAGATTACATAAGACGAAAGAGAAATTCTTTATGAGACTCTGAGGATGTGATCATCTAGTCCCTCCCTATTCTATAAGCTCTCTGCCTTCATTTTTGGTGCGAGTAGATCTATAACCCGGCTTCTGTAATTCCCATAAAAACTCCATACATTATTTGTCATTCTAACAATGTCACTGATAAAACTAAAACCAGTCTGTTTCCTAGGACAGAGTGCAATAAATGCTTTACATAACACCCTTCCTATAACATAGCCTGAGGAAAACTTGACAATGAGAAGTGGACAGGAAAAATTTGGGGTAGCATAACATTCATATGGGCAGTGGGACAAAGTTTTGTACATTATAGGAAGTCTAAATATAGGCTGAATCAAGACAACCATGGTAGAAGTGAGGAATGTGCAATAAGAAATAGTTCTTTTTCTGATAAGCAGAGAAATGGAGAATAGATTTTGGGATTCAGGTTCAAAAAGGTGAAAACTGAAGAAACAAAAGTAGTAGTGAGAGAGCAGATCAGGGAAAAGACATGAGGCAGAAGGACTGAAAATATGTCGGTGTCTGGGGGTTCAGAAAAAGAAGCAATCCTAGGATTTTGAAAATTAAGGAGGGCTTTGGCACTGGATGGAAAACGATTTAACACAAGTAAAATGTTCTGTTTCCAGCATTCAGACAGCACGCCAACCTCTCTGTTCTTTGAGATGATAAGAGAGTATCTGAACCTGTCTGCATCAGGCAACTCTCTGTACACATTAATGTGATGGATCTGATCTGGTTCATTTTAGATGGAGAAAGCTCAGGAAGCTCAAGATCATAAAATTAGAGGATTGCAAAATCCTGTAAGTTGGAGAAGACCTCCAAGAAATTGAGACCAGCCTTTGATTGATCACTGCTATGTCAACTGGACAAGAACACTAAGTCCCACATCCAGCCGTTTTTGGAACGCTGCCAGGGATTTTGACTCCATCACCTCCCTGGGCAGCCCATTCCAATGCTTAACAGCCCTTTCCATATGCAATTCTTCCTGATGTCCAGCCTGAGCCTCCCCTGGCACAGCTTGAGGCCATGTCCTCTTGTCCTGTCACTGGTTGCCTGTGGGAAGACACTGACCCCCACCTGGCTGCAACCTCCTTTCAGGCAGTTGTGGAGAGTGACAAGGTCTTCCCTGAACCTCCTTTTCTCCAGGCTAAATGCCCCCAGCTCCCTCAGCTGTTTCTCACAGGACTTATTCTCTAGACCCTTTCCCAGCTCTGTTGCCTTCTCTGGACAAGCTCCAGAGCCTTTCTTGCAGCAAAGGACCCAGAACTGGACACAGGACTCGAGGTGCACCTCACCAGGGCCGCATACAGGGGGACAATCACTTCCCAAGTCCTGCTGGCCACACTATTTTTGTTACAAGCCAGGATGCCACTGGACTTCCTGGCTACCTGGGCACATGATGGATCAAATCAACCAGCTCCCCCAGTTCCTTTTTGGATGGGCCACTTTCCAGCCACTCTGCCCCCAGCCCATAGCGCTGCAGGATGTGCTGTGACCCAAGCGCAGGACGCGAGACTTGGCTGTACTGAATCTCACACCACCAGCCTTGGCCCATTTTTCCGGCCTGGCCAGGTCTGATGATGAGATGAACCAGCTGGTATGCACGGGATGCATGTGACTGGACAGTCCTCATCTTAAACCCAGATCTTCTCTCGCTGCAGGAGCTTTTGACAGTTGCCTTGAAGAGCACTGAGCAATGCCCTCAGAGGAAAACTCAAGGTTTTCTCAAACACACTTTGTTTTATGCACTGAACGCAAGGCTCAGCAGACATGGTTGTTGACAATGTGCTGTAAGACAAAAGAAAAGATGGCTATGAAAAGCTGTGGCATCTGGAACCCTGCTTCTAAAGCACAGGCATCTTCCCAAGCCTGGCCTTATGGAGAGAAAGGCAATCTGAACATTTTGCACCCCAGCAGGCCCTCTGCAGCAAACAGGCATGAGCCCATGAAGATTGAAATACAATTTTGATTTTGATCTATAATTCCTTTTGATCCTTAAGACTAAACTTTGTTCTAATTGTACATGTGTGGTGCTGGTACTGTAGAGTCTTTGGAGGACTGAACACCAGCAGCACTTATTATCCAGCAGCACTTATTATGTCCTGAGCCTGTACCTGATAAAGTACGAAAACATCCTGCTGCCTGCTCTGTCAGGGGTTTGTTTCTCTGTGAAAATCCTTTCTCTTAATCCTTGATTTATGATCGTCTGACAAAATATTCTAATGAACATTGAAACACTGAACAGGATGCTCCCTTGGGGGAAGATGCTGCCACCCTGATACTACAGTCCCTCTGCTGTGCCTTTCCCACAGCCTGACTGCTTGATGTCAGGAAATCCTGGATGAAAGGGGGAGTCTAGTTCTCAGGAGAAGAACAAAACTTGACTCATGAAGTGCTCTTAGTCTCACAGTAAAGTTAATTTATATTTTCTTTTTGTCTCACTTAGCTCCTGAGAGTATTCAAGTGACCTCTGCCTCTAAACATTGGACATTACCATTTTCATTCTAGCATCCCCATGTCAAAGACACAATTGAGCTTTCAAGGGAAATTTGAGAAACAGAAGCAAAAGAGATAACAGAGGCTTCTGAAATGGTGGTGGTGACAGCCCAACTGGCTTCAGTGCATTTGAGTCCTTCCTATTGAGAATTTTTCTCACCTTCACAAAAAGAGCTAGTATCTGTTACAGCCACATGTGTCAACTCTACAGATGCACCCTGTTGATTAGGTGAACTTTGTGTACCTGATCTGGTGGTGTTCGGAAGCCCAGACACAGACAAGATGTTCTTTTTGTTCAAGCCTCCCCTAGTCAGGTGCTGTGTGCTGCTGCTGTAACTCAACCCCAAAAGATTTAGAGCTGAAGACCCCTGTATGCATCTACCACCAGCTATAATGTTGGTCATTGTAAGCTTCTCTGTGGTGGGCTGCCTGCAGAGGCAAACACTGTGTGCTGGCTGGACCCACTTTAAAAGAAAATCACAGCAGGGTTGGAGAATATGGTAAATGTTTTGAAGGATGCTGAGGTTTTGAAAGGCTGAGGCCAATCATGCTTTCTAGCTGAAGGTACAGCTGCTTCTGCTGCAAAACATTGAGACAGGACAAATTCAGTTATCAGGCTTTCATGCTACTTGAATCATATTACATCAATCTATTTGGAAGCAATCTGAAGAAATGGGCCGAGACTGAGATGACCATGTTCACTGATGGGATCATCTTAAGAAAGCAAATTTGGCCAGTGAGGCACAGAGGAATCTCACAGTCCTGAGTGGCTGGGTGAAAAAGTGATAAGCTGAGCTCTGTAACCCTGACAAGTGAAAAGACATGCACAGGACACTGGGTTGTATAAATAACTGTGTAAATACCTAGTGCAGTGCAGCCAGCAGGCTGAAGAAAATGAGGCTTCCCCAGTACTTATTAGAGCACACCTGGAGCAGTGAGTCCAGTTTTGGGCTCCCAGTATAGGAAAGACTCCGTAACTGAGTCGGGTAGAGGGTCACCAGGATGGTGGCAGCTGGAGTGCTTGCCCTTCAAAGAGAGGCTGGAAATCAGAGTCTGTTTAGCTTGGAGAAGATACAGCTTTGGAAGCCTTCCAGTATATCCTGGCTTTGAGCAGGCTATTGGGTTTGATGACCTCCGAAAGTCTAGCCGGAGCTATCCTGCTATTCTATAATCCTTAGGAAAGTTAATTGGTGTTACTAGTTTTATTTAAATGTTAGCTTCATATATGGCAGCAATCACAATAAGTAAACAGAACATTAGAAATTAATAGGAAGAGAGCAGAGGAAAACCAGGATTTTTCAACATAAATTAAAGGTGTGTCTGCATCATGAACATCATGTGCAAACCTGTTCTCCCACTGAACAAAAAGGATATAAACTAGAAAATGTGGGTGGAAAGGAGAGTAATTAAAAGTTTGAAAATGAGAGTATTTCAGCTCCAACTATTCTTTCTGGAAATAAGGCAACAGGGGAGTTATAATATAATAAATAAAATAATGATTATCATGAGAACATGAAAGAAACCAGGTGGCAGGCTCAAAACAGTCAAAGTGAACGATATCTGTGTTGTAGATAGGATGTCTCAAGAAGCAGCTGGCTTGTGACTGGGTAGGAGAAAAGGTTGGATTCTATGGACATGATGTCAAGTTTTTCAGAAAATGAAGAAAATGAAGAAAAAACGAACAACGAAAATGAAGAAAATCTAACTAAAAATAATTACACCAATACTGCTCTTCAAATGAATTGAGACAATGCACGTAATTAGCCATTTACAAGTCTAGTAAAGAATGGCTTCACCTCCACTTGCTGTCAGTCAGTACAGCTTCCTGGAAACAACAGGTTAAAATTCTGCTATATGAAAATCAGAGCCTTGGCTACAGAACGCAGTACTAATTTATTAGTGTATATAGCATATAGCTATTTATATGTTTGTAGGGATGCACCTTCTGAGCGGTGTTTTTCATTTGCCTGGTGCTGCTGTGCATGTATGGGGCAGACAGGGCAGGTGGCAAGTGGGGTATTGGCCTGTGGCCATTCCTGCAGGCAGGGCTGCTCTATGCCCTCCTGCAGCCCTTGGCGCAGACTCCATTGCTGCTCTCTTACCACTGGAACTCCATGTCGTGGCTGCCTGATGAAGCTCACATGCCATGGCAGGAAAAGCCAGTGGTGCATGTGGAGATGCTGCATCACACGTTTGCCCACAGCAGCAGCAAAGACCTTCCCAGTGCCAGCAAATGTAAGCCTAAGTCCTTGGAGTGCTACTGTTCTCCTGCACTTGATTCACTCCCTTAGGGTTTTATTTTTCTGTCCCCTCCAAACGAATTTTTAAGTCCAGTGGAATTTTTTTTTCCTGAAGTCTTCCACTTTACGTAATTTAAAAATTCTTCTATGTGAGTTTACTGGCAAATTTTGTCTCTGCATTTTGGAGGAAGCAGGTCATGCCCAGCACTGAAATTTAAGCAATATCTTTTTTGCCCCCTGAAATACAGATCACTTTTTCATGCAGTTCATTCAGTATACAATTCACATAATGATTGCATTTTGATGAAAGTCTTATTAAAATCTCTGATGGTAACAGATGGAAGAACATTCATAAAAAACCCTAAAACTGATCTACAAGGGTTTTGTGAAAACCTTTGGTTTCTGATTTAGTTGGTTGCCCTTGTATGTCTAACACTCCCAGTTTCATCCAGGACTAGATTTAGAGAGGTTTATAAAATGAGACTATTTTATTACTCACACATTCTTATTTCTACAGACTGGATTGAATTCAGACCCCTTCGGTGCTACGCCCAAAACAAATTAAAAAAACCCCCCATACCTCAGTTTAAAGGTAGATTCTGCTTCTTAACTCAGCACTGGGAAACTTACATTAAAGAAAAAAGAAAATGCCATTAAAACTAGACTTTTTAATTTTATTCCCCGTCTTTAAAGTTTCTTTTCCAGCTTTGAATAGGTTCAGTCTCAGATAGAGCTGATCTTCTCATTATTGATGGAAACTTAGCTTTATCCCCTGACAGCGAGCTGAAGGTAGAGAGTCTAAAATTTTCCACGTAGCACAGGAATACGGGGAGAAAAGAATTCAGAAAGGAGACGCGGGGCCTTTCTTATGAACTTGAAACGCTGGCAAACAGTTCCTTGAAGTTGTAACTGAAAATCAATCTGATGTATAATTAAATTCCAGTCATCACATATGCAGCAGGCAGTCTGCGCTGCTCTCAGGCAGGGCCGCGGCGCAGCGCGGTATCGATCCGGGAGCTGCTGCCCCATCAGCAGCACTCAGTGGCTCCGGGGCTGCCCTGCCGCCCCAGACTGCAGGACCAACAGCCGACTCCAGCCATGGGGCCACAGTCCCTAATCATTTAAGTGCTCTGCGCAGCCAGCCCGGGCTAGTCCCGCAGTCTCCGTGCTGCCATCAGTCTTTCCAATAAATGAGCTCCGAGCAGGCTCCAGAGAGAAGAGGAGAGTAGGCTGATCAATTCTTTCCAATATTAGGTTTTCGTTTTAACCTCTCCCCCTCAATGGCTGCTCGGGTTGGGTGCTCTGTAATTATATTCATCAAAGTCTGTCAACACAAATTGACAGCCCTCGTTTAGGGGTATAGTTCTAGTTTGTTTACTAAGTCAGAGAGAGACAGAACGACATTGATTATTTCTTTTAAGGAGAGGAACTAGAATGGCTTTCCCCAAATTATTTAGTGTTTCTAAAGCCAAGCTATGCAATTTATACATGGCCCTTGCTGATCTCCCTTTATTCCTGACAAAGAGAAAAATTATCTTGTCTGCTGCTCTAGACACTTTTGGTATTAGCATTAATATTAACTGACTTGTATTCTCTTTCAGTGTTACATTATTAATTTGTCTACATATTTACAATGCGTTCATCACTGTATGCATTGAACCCTGCCAAAATGTGTATGCTCACACACTGCCAGCACAGAAACCCTAGTTAACCTAGCAGTAAAATTATATCAGTAATTATCACTCTTGTACAGAGCAGGAACAAACCATCTGAATGGAAAATTAATCATGTCTGCTAAAACTAATGGGATTCTTAAAAAATGTTAATAAATAGCTGGGCAGGGGAACTGATTGACATTATTTACTTGACGTTCCAGAAGTGCCATTGATAAACTCCCTTAAAAAGTCCCCAAGAAGGTAGCCATGAGGCAGGGGGGAAGAAATAGCCCAAATCAAACAGCAGCAGGAGCTGGGCTGACAGCAAACCTGTGAGTCCTGGCTGGCAGATGGGGGTTGCAGGCACTTGCCTGTTAAGACATCTCCCAGTCCTAATTACAGGGCTGGTTTTCATGCTTATAATTTTAACTGTTCCTGCAGAAATTTTCCATGCTGGTGCCTGCCCCAAGCTGGCTTGTTGTCTCTAAAAGAATTGTCCCTTCAAAATCAATCCAGCTCCCTTAGCAAGAGAGTTGTGGGGGAAAAAAAAAAAAGTATTTCATTGCTTCTTGAAAGAACAAGCGAACAAACTCCAGTAACTTTTTGTCTGAGACTCCAGTGCCCCCGTGCTGTGTCTGGATAGTGTGGGATGAGCAGCAGTGCTGCAGGGGAGCCTGGCCCTGCCAGACCTCTGCATCGTCCTCATGCCTGCACCCTGCCCCTGTCCTCCCTGCTTGCACTATCCCTCCATCCAGCATCCCTGCAGTGCTGCCCGGTGTGGGGAAGCCCCTGGAAGCAGGAATGTGATTCAATGCGATGTGGTTGCTCCCGAGACAGTTATGATTCAGCGGAGGGACAGACTTGTCCTGGTGTTGAGCATGGCTCTGAGAGCAGGACAGGCCATGGGGTCCAGACAAGCAGCCGAGTGTGGAGAGAAGAAAAGGTCTTGTATGTGTCCCTGGGGACAATGAAAGGATTCAGGAAAAAGCAGCAATGACATATGGCAATTATTTTATATGGGTGTTCTTCTGCTGTGGGGAGAGCTGCTAAAATGTGTCCTTGGACAGCAGCCAAGCTGGACTTTTGCAGGACATTGCTCTCATGTGAGTTTTTGTGTTAATACTCTGCTTTAGGAGAGGCATGAGCTGCCCTCCACTCCTGCATTTTTGCTGTTGTTCCTGTAATGATTTTTCTTCCCCTGCTTCCTTTTCCTGAGTTTCCCCATTCATCTGAGAGGCAGCTCTTAGGGGTTTTTTAGGGATGGGTTAAACACTGCCTTTGAAGGGACTGGTTAGGGACTGGTTAAGGTGAACAGGTAAGAGGGAAAATGACAGAAAAGCAGAGATGGGGAAAGGAATCCCATTTGGGAGATGCTGTGACTGCAAATCAGGCAAACTGATGCTGTGATGGGGTCCTGGGAAGCAGGACTGTGGTCAACAGATGCTCAAGGAGCCCTCTGGGGAAAAGGCAGCCTGGAGCAGGAAGGATCAAGCCCTGGCTCAAGTGGGCTATGGCACATTTCCCTCAAGAAACCAGAGATTGCTCAGTATCATCATTTGGCTGACACCCTCATGCAAAGCACTGTGTGCTCAGTGACTTTCCTCTGCTCTGTTGGGGCTAATGTCTTGTTGCTGATGCTTTGATTTTTCAGGCTGCTGCATCCACGCACCACACACAGCTGTCACTGGGGACTGCACCAGTGCCACAAAGATGCAGCCCAACTGCTCTATTTATTAATTTTTCCAGAAGATCCCTGCTGAAAAAATCAATGTTAAGAAACATAGTGTAAAAATGTTACCTGCAGTATGAAATTAAATGTCTATGACGTATAATTGCTTTTTTTTGCAATGCTTTTTCAGGACATTGAATAGTTTACTAGTTTGTGCTGAAGTCAATGAATAGTTTCTGCTAGAAAAAAGGCAAAGGCAAAGCTGGCACTGTTTCCTTTTGCCATATTAAATATGAACTTGAAGCACTGCATTTGCCTATACTTTTCTACTTAAATGAAAATAATAAGCATGCACAGGAAGTTTTGATTTGGATTGAACAAAATTATCTTCCCGTGAGGGATAACCCCATTTTCCAGCTGATAAGCTAAGGCTCAGAGTTCAGGGAGAGACTATCTGCTGAATTTGGAGCACCTGCCTGAGATGCCAGGACCTTGATCACTTAGCATTTGACATCTGAGTGTATTCCATATGTGCAAAGTACAGTTTACATTGACTTTGTTCATGACTGAGAGCTTGGGAATTTCAGCAAATCAGATGCTAAATTCCATCAGGCAGCCTGGAAGAGGGACAACCCCAATTTCCTCTACAATGTGTGTGATCGCTCTGAGAGCCTGAGGCTTTCTCTGATCACTGTCCCTGTACTGGGGCATCAATCCTTTAAAAAAATCATACTCATATTTCTAAACAAAACCGAAGGATCCTGAGGGCTGAATCCCATGTAGTGCATTTTGCTGCACAGTGAGGATTCCCCATGGGCAGCTGAAATGCCATTCCTTTTCCTTCTCATTCAGAGAATGAATAGCACTTGGGTTTGTGTAGGCTGCCTGAAAGGAAATGTGGAGAGAAATAAGAGTTTTTATCTTGACCCTTCCCAGAAAATTCAAGTCCTCAGTTGCAAATTAGAAATGAGGCCAGGGGCTATGTAAATATCAAAGGAAAAGGGCTGTAAAATAGTGTTCCTTTAAAAGGCATAGAAGACTGTATGCACACCCTCTTGAGCATCCTGTCCAGCTTCCTTATGTGCTCACTAGGAACAGGTCTTTCCCTTATTATATTCACAAGTGAAATTTTGTGTAATTTCTTCGAGTTGGTTGCAACTGCTGTTCAACATGCTTGGATAGGACTCATTCAGGGGCAGTAGGACATTTTGGCCTCCAATATGAGCACAGAATCATAGAATGATTTGGGTTGGATGGGACCTTTAAAGGTTATTTAGTTCAGTCCCTGTGCATTTTGAGTAGAGTCTTTTGGATTAAGTGATATCCATGGGTACAGTTAGGCTGGAAACTCCTTGCTAGAAAGAGCCAACTCTGTCCTGTGCCTGCTGTGCCCCATTTCAGAACAGGGCCCACTCTTACATGTTTGTAGTCATGCCCACAGCACTGTGGTTCCCCCATTCTGCAGTCCAGGAAAACACTGAGCCAGCAGCTCCTTAGTGCGCACTTTGCTGGCACCAGTCTCTGGCCAGGTATATTTTCCCCTTTTGATGCTTTTTTTCACTGCTGGTTGTTTCTCTTTCTACAGAGTATCATTTTCTCATGACTGAAACCAGACCTTTTTGAAATTTGCCATCAAGTCTTGGCTCTCCATAAAAACTTAAGTAATAAAATCATGGAACCTGGTGCTTTTCCTTTTCTAGTGAATGGGCACAGAATATAAATTACCCCTCTCTCAAATTCCTCTACCTGGCTCCATCAATTTTGTTTCTGATAAACTCTAAACCTCTGGATTTGAATAGGGATTTATATGGGAGTTGTTCCAAGTTTAAGTGTAGCTACTTGTGCCCTCCCCCAGCACCATTTCTGTTTGCTTCAACTTCACTTGAGTCATTTGTTTGCCAGTCACTTTCTCTCTCCACTCCTGGAAAGCCATTAGAATTGATTTCTGTAAGTATTTTAAATACTCTGCTGGTCCCTGTAGGGCTGTCTCAGAGTCTGCATAGGTTGCTGTCAGTTGGGATGGTACTGGAAGATGTTGCATTCACACCAAGGGAGAAATCCCTCTTCCCACATCTTTCTGTTTCACATTTCTTCTCTGGGTTTCTAAGTAGAAAATTTTCCTGATGCTTTGAAATAAGTAGTCAGTGGAAATAAATATAAAATCTGGGCTCCATGGAAATCAATAGCAAAAAGCCTGCTTGACTTCAAAGGGCTGACCTAGAAGGTTAATGGCACTAATTTAATGCTACACACAGGATAAAATCCGCTTGTGAACCATGTACTGTACCTGAGGAGCCGAGGGTTATAACCTGACATTGTTACTGGTTTAGTTGAAACAGAACCTCATTTTTCTCGTGGCTTGGAAAATTGTGGACGTTGTCATCCTTTTCCTATAAGTAAGCTAATCTTTTTATTGATATAGTGCACACCAAGTACCACAATGATTTGCGATGTGGGAAGGTCTTTTGTTGCAATTTCAGCATGGCCCTGAAAGCAGTTTTAACGACAGAAATGGAAAAACCAGCTACACACGCCAAATCATTATTCTGAGAGTCCCTCCAAATGATACGAAGGCGAATGAGCCCTATAATACAAAGAGATTGTGGAAAATCTGTAGGCAGCATGTGAATCACTTTGTCATGCTTCTTTATGGCACACATGGCACCACACACTTTATTTAAGCCAGCGCCCTGCAGATCAAATCCATTTGGAAGAAAGGTGATCGGTTCTGTGGAGCTGCTGGACATGAAAAAACTAGGTGTGTGAGACATGCCTGCAGTTGTCTGCGAAAATGTCAGGGCAAAACAGGGGCATTAGAAAGACTCCAGAATCTGGATGTGAGGTTTTAGCTTTTGTCCTAACTGGACTTGGAAAGGTATTTCTGTAGTTTCAAGTTAACCAGTTCAAAGCTTTATTGCTTTGGGCCACATTTGCACAATGGAATTAAAAACACATATTTGAGGAAAATTGAAATCAAGCAGTTAATTACTAAGTTTCAGGATTTTTTTTTTTTTTCCAAAAGAGGAAAAAAAGATAATAAGAAATAAGATCTGGGTGGTAAAGCCATTCATTGAAACATTTTTGACATTCAGTCAAATGTCTTAAGTAATCTAACAAACTGGTGGGATTTAAAATTGCTTTGGTTCTTGTTAAGGCATTGTTCATCCCTGCTTGCATAGTCCTGCCTGCCCCACTTCTCTCTCCATACCAGCTCTGGTTTGTGGATGGTAGAGGAGTGCAGGAGAAGCCATGGATAGACCCATATGGCTTTCCTGCTGAGACATGCCTGCACCCCACCCAGACAGAAGTATGTCTCAGCCAACTTGGCAGCCAAGTTAGAATAGGCAGGCGGTAATGTCCATCTTTAGGTGCATTTCTCTGGTTTTGCAGCCTGGAAAACAAAATAATTGCTGTAATGCTATTTACTGCCTTACAGTGGCAGCCCAGAGAAACCAGCAGCTCGGTATGGCCACACCGGGAAACCCATCTCAGAGCTGTCCAGAGTTTATGGTCACTTTGTTACTTGCTCAGACTACTGGGATATTAATCTGGGCTTTGTAATAACTCCGTCTTTGGGCCATGGTCATGGGATTTGCCAGCGATTATGGTCTGTCCCAGGTGAGCAGTCACACCACGTGCATGGAGGTTTCCACTGAATCTCCTGCCCTGCAAAAGATGTTTGTTCGAAGGCTGCTTCCTATGAGGACTCCTGCTGCACCAGGCTGGGGAGGGGAAGGCATCTCCCTCACTACTGCCTTTCCTGCCACTAGTGAGGGGACAATGTGGAGGTGTCCAAAATCAGAATGGATTGTGTTAACTGTGGGAAACTGAAGACTTTTCAAGTTAGAGTTTTGAATTCATCCCTTTCTGCCCTACAGCATCTAAAAATCTCAAAGTATTTTATCCAAAACTCACAACGAACAGTTCTCTGTACATAATTTATCTATTGCCCATATGCACTTCTCATTCTACAATCACCCTATTTTTAACAACTTTCTTCAGGAAAGGCAATATCAGAATAAAATATTAAGTATATATGCTATGGTAACGAATGCTTTGTATAATCAATTATAGCCTAACACAATTCAGATAATTTATATGATTTTCATACAGTGCTGTGGGTGCCACAGGTACTATCTGACTGTCTGGTGAGAGACTCATTATAACATGGTGTGTAGCAATTGTGCAAGTTATATTGCAAAATGGAGAAAAAGAAAGTTAAGTTCTGGAAGAGCATATTTCTAAATTTCCTAAACTTTATGCTTATGAGTATTTCTTATGTACTCAAAAAATCGTTATGTATTTGAGCTTCACAGTGTCACTGAAACATTTTGAAAAACTTGTTGAATCAGGTCTCAGCTGTAATTCTTGCACTATGATAGTGGATAAAATAAATTGTTATTTAACATCTTTAAATAAAAAGGAACTGTCTTCTTAAAACTGTGATCTGATTGGCTGGACACAGCAAGTAAAGACTTAGCTTATGTGACTACTTCATTCGTATGTACATTTGTTTACCTAAGTTTTTATGAAAGAGAGCATGACTCCTTCTCTATGTTGTTTTATATCCCAAAGTACAAAGACAATAGTTTCTCCTGTTTTGAGCATGAAGAGACACTTTCCCCAGCCAGCTTTGGACTCTGACAGCACACAAGTTCACTCCAACAGCTTTATGTGGACAGGCAATGTACCTTTTTTGGTGTAAGCTAGCAAACAGTGTAATATTATGTATTACCTGAAATCTCATTAAGACTCATTTTTAATGAACTGTGTGGGAGAAAAGAAGTAATCCTGCTTTCCACATGTGGCATTTTGACCTGCCCAGTTCGCAGCCCATTTGCTCTGTGTGCATCCCTGATGGGCAGCTTCGCAGGGGTAGTAGTTGTGTGCCCACATTCTCCCTGTTCATGTTGCTTTCCTCTCTGTAGTCCTGTGAGAAATCCTTTAAAACCTTTAAACTAGGGGTTCAGTGGGAAAACCCTGCAATTCAGCCACACATGCACACAAGTGCTGCCTCTTGTATTTTCTGATTGAGCCCTGCTGTCTGCTCTCCCACTTAAAACTGACCTGAACATTTAATCTGTGATCACAGAATGTACCTGACCAACCACAGCAATGGTAAAATGATGTGTGGAAACTATTTAAAGTATTTAAGCATATTTTCATGACATTTAGCAACTGGAAATGACAAAACCCTCATGTGATCTGTGTATCTACTGCAGAACGTGTCCCCAGCTGGCAAAATGCCATTTCAGTACTTAGTTTGCTCCACTCCCCAGCTCTTATCCCTTTCCCTGTTCAGTGGATCAACAGGCACAGATTTGCAGCTTTCAAGAGCTTCTGCCTCTATTAAGGCTCTTTTTAAGACCAAGCAGTTTGCAAAAGAAAGATACAGAAATTAAAATAATTTTCCCTACCTATCTGAAGCTAATCATAGGGGTTTTTTTGGTGCATTTAAATCACTAAGTTTCATCAACAGCAAATAATAAGGGATGTCTTGTTTTCATTAGCGTTAATATCACAATTTTGCCTGATTATTCTTAGTACTTAACTCAGTGGAAACAATGCATCTTTTGTAATAAAGCTTCTACCAGAAACCTTGGATGTTTTACAAGAAGGAAACACTGGCTAAGGCTTCAACATAAAAATGTGGTATATGATTCCCATATAGATGTACAGTATTAATACATGCTGCCATGCCAAAAACTTGCTGGTATACCACATCCAGAATGGGATGGATGAGGGAAATGTATTTTTCTGCTGCCTTTCCATGCCTTTTTTTTTTCCAAGTGAGGGATGTAGTACAAAATACTCGTGTAATAACATGCTTAAAATCACTTATGTTCAAATGAAGCAAAGCACTCCAAAGCATTCACTGTCTCCAAAACTATGCCCTTATGGTTTCAATTAAAAGGAAATTATTTGCTTTGTGAAACTTTGCCTGGATCTTTAATTCCTCATTGTCTGAATACAGCTCTTAAAAGCTTCTGTACTTGAAGTTGCTAATCAGATTTCAGTTGGCAACAGACATATGTCGTCATATCATATCACAAAAATATTGGTTATTCAGTCCAGTGTGTCATATCATCCTCTTTCTGGCCTTTGAAACACACAGTTTAGGCACTCTGCTGCCCAAGAGTATTTGCAGGTTTTCAGATTATTTTTTCTGATACTTCCTGATGAAGTGGCAGTTTAATCTTTCAAATCATAGCATTGATTACATTAATTTTGTGCCATGCATGGGTTATTGATTCTTTCCTAGAGAAATGAATATAAAAGCACGTGGCAATGGCCAAGTAGTCATTAATTGCAAACTTTCCTACACTCCTCAACTGTCTGGAATAGTAAGTTCTTTCAAAACAGAGTATGAAAGGAAACTACATCCAACCCAAATGCACAGTACACATACATCAGTCTGTGCCCACATCCCTGGTGAGTGGCGGTGTTTGTGCAGTTGCATTCACACAGAGCAGACTCAATGCACTTTAGCTGGTGGGCCCAGAGGCTCCACCTTCTGTTTGCTCACTGGCTTTCTTCTCAAGAGCTCGGTCTACCATTCTTTCATCTTTCTATTATTTTTCTGTGCATAGGCAGCAGTTGTGACCGTCCAGGGTGCTGCATCAGTCACTTGTGGGAACTGAGTATTTCCTGTACCACCCCCAAAAGCTGCAAGGTACCACCATTCTAGACCTTCAGCTTCACACTGAAGTGAGCACTTGTCCCTTCCGTGGCTCAGACTGAGTTATTGCATTTGCTTTCAGGAGAAGTTCACTTCACACAGAGTGCAGCAGCCTCCTCCTGCCTTACACCATGCTCTTACTGAGTGTGGAAGTGTCTTCCCGACTTTTTCACATGGCAGTATTTTCTGCAAGTCCACATAAAGAAATGAATTGTTGCTTATTTAGGTATGGCAATATGCAGTCGTGAGTATCAGCGAAGCAGCTGAGTAAAAGAGGGAGGGTTTTGTTCAAAGTGCTGGGCAGGGACAGATGTGTATCTTGTCAACTTCTCACTTTACCTTGTGATATTTCATTGCTAATTGGTATTGTGACAATGAGGGAGCTGCTTCCAAAGGAGTCTATTACTTAGTCCAAAATGGCTAATAAAAATGTCCTATGAATTGAAATGTAGTTCAGTTTGAAAGGAAATTATATCTCCCTGGAGAGTAGTAAATGGTTTGGGAAGAAGTGTTCCACTGTTCTCTTCTTTGTTGCAACAATCTGTGCTGGAAAATATCTTTTTAATACATCTGGTTGACTGTAAAGACATACTGGCACAAATAAATTGATGGAAGAATAAAAGGAGGACAAGTTCTTGTGAATGCTGCTAAATTAAAATCAATGAACTGTAGGCACTCAAGGAAAACAAGTCTTCATCTAGTCAACATTTCCTTGGGCATTTTGCTGGCCAATTTTATAGCCATCGGCAAATGAACAACTTTCTTTCCCTACAGGCTGGTTGTTACTGCTTTGTGTTGTTGCCACCCGTAATATTTTGCTAGCTTCTCTTTTATTTCTTTTTAATCCACTGTCATATTTGATCATATCACTCTAAGAAATCTTTCCAAGAGTGGTCATACCATCAAGAACACCTGATTTATCTCTGTATTTTCCCTAGGTTTGGTGTCTTCAGCACGATAGTTTATGAATGTTTTTCCACCTTTGTTAGTCAGACCACTTTATGAAGATGGGTTAGCAACATTATCTCCACTTCCCAGCTGGAAACAGTGGTGCATAGAGGGAATAAACAGCTTCCTGAGGCAACTCAGGAACAGTGAGCTCAGTAATGAGTCACTGCTGAGGTACCTAAATGGTCTGGTCTCCCACTGCCCAGCCCATGTCTGACCTGCCATGGTGTCGCTCCTGTATCCATGGGACAAGTGAAGCTGGAGTCTCAGGCAGCACTGATTTGTTTCTCTGGCTCTGCTGGACTCTGGTGTTATGGGTGAAGAAAAACACTTGCTGTCACAATTCCAATAATAATAATAATAATAATAATAATAATAATAATAATAATAATAATAATAATAATAAAGAAGTGTTTGTTAAAGTGTTCCCCAGAAATATTTATTGAATATTATCAACAAAACTTCTGATGTGAGAACTAAAGGCAGTTCAGCTGCAGTTCAGCAGAGAGTCTCCAGCTGGGTTTGGCTGAGATTCCCTCATCCCAGCAGCCATCCAGCTGGATCAGTGTCTTGCCAAGACTCAGGCCATTTCTCAGGACCAGCTCAGCTATTTCTAAGTTATATTGATGCCGTATCTGAAGATGAGCAAGCCTGACGTCCACACTCCCACAATGTGCCAAGGCAAACAATATTCACAATGGCTGAGTTGTGGTGTGTTCTGAGAGATACAGACTGGGTAGAGACTCCATCTTTTTTTCCTAATTATAAGGGAATCCCTCAAAAGATGAGATGTTGGTTGGTTTTAGACTTCTCCAAAAGCTAAGGAAATCTACATTTTCCTTCCCCTCAACCTGGATTAATGATTTCATAGCTTGTCAGTAGCCTTTAAATAAGGTTAATCTCTGGCCTATGAAGGTTCTTGTGGTTCCTCTCCAGCAGACAATCTGGTTTATGCTTGCTCTGTTGTAATCTTTCTAGCAGCATCTGCAGCTTGCCACAGTCAGAGACCTGAAACTTGAGTGGGATGGACATTTGGCCTGTCCTGGCAAAAAAATAAATTTGAACTCTTTTGTAAACTTCCATGCTCATACACATAGGAAGACAGAACAAAGAATGAGTCCTATGATACACTTTTGGTAGACTATGTGGTGTGTTACTGCCCCAAATTTGTTAAAATCAATAAATTCCATTTGAGATACAAAGCAGTGAATAGCCTGGATTTGTCTCATTTGCTTAGGCTATGATGAAGCAATGGAAGCCCAGCATCCTTTGATGTGAATTTCATTCCTAGAATTAAAATTTCCTGTTTTTCTCTGTTGCTGGTGCTTTTGATCTCTTTAATTGTTAAAAGCTGTCTCATTTTAGGGTGATGCAGTTTAACGGAAATACTTAACTGTCACTCTTGAAAATCTTAATATCAAGAATTATCTAAACCATTGTGGGTGCCCTGTCAAGACTCCCTCTGCACAGACTGCAGCCAGTAAAATGAGAGCAGGAATTCTTCTTACAAAGGGTTTTGGACAGAGAAATATCTGGTTTCTTATGGACATGAAAAGCATGTTCAGTATTTGTTGATAAAACACCAAAGAAGCAAGATTGTTTTTGAAGAGTATTGCTGCTGCTTGTGTAAGAAAATGCCACAGTTCTGTGTTCAGTGGAAAGATGCCAGAGTGCTTGGACTGTGAGCCTGAGTGTCCACTGCCTGCTGCTGGGTTCCTAATGACAGTCCTCGCTCATAATTGCTGCAGCAGCACTGCTCTGCATGTGTGAATAAATAATAAAAGTTATGACTCCAATATGGAGGTTTTCTATGACAGCGTACAGCTGGTTAAAGTCCATTCTGGCTACTGTCACCCAGAGTCAGCTTTCGGGTCCCTCTGCCAGGCCCAAGGCTTTGGTTTGGAGTAGGTCTCCATTTTATCACCAGTGATTTGTGAGCCCATGTAAGCACCCATGACATACAGCAGAGCCCTTTGAGTGAAAAAGCTTTTTGTTTTCTTCTCATCTTCACTGAGCATCTGTTTGGCTGCTGCTTGATAAGATGAAATTAAATTAGTGAACTTTATTGCCTTGGATGCAGAAGCAAACTACACAATCGTGAGGCAACTGATAAAAATTACATAATGTTATATGCAATTTCAGTTTAATACATGTGGAGTGATTTCTGCAAGAGTCAAATGGTGTCTTTCAAATTATATTTTAATGCAATACAAGGTTTTTGCTCTGAGAGTGTCTAACTGGTAAAATCCCAGATGGGCTCCACTCTGTCTGTTGCTTATTCTCACAAGACTATCAGGAGGGCCATTCAGAGAGATGTCTTTTCTCTTTCAAACTAATGCATCATGAATAAGCAGTGGAATCTTACTATCACATCCCTGAAATCCAGCTAGTATCATCTTTCTGTCTCCTTTTCATCACTAATCTCACTGACAAGGCACCAGTTTTAAAAGAAGACCTATGGAGGAAACAGATACACTGATTTTGCGTTCTGTTGCTTGTTTATCTTGTGTGTTAAGAGGTCTGGGTGTTTTGTTTGGTGGTTTCGTTTTGTTTTTTAGTACCTTGTCAAATCTGCCTGCATGGTTTTATTGGACGATTTGTTGATGTGACAGAGGAGAAGCTTTTACTGGCACCCTCCTGACGTTCCTTTTCAGGCCATTAGACAGATATCATCTACTGTGGGATTAGGCTGTGCTTGAGGGCCTGGAGGAGCTAAGGTTCTTTTGGGGGAACTTGAACTTGAAAACAAAAATATCACAAAACCCAAAGCATTAATTCCATTTCCCTTTTACACGAACACCTGGAATGGTGAATACAAAACCATAAACCCTCAGTATCATAAAACCTCCTGAAATAACAGGTGGAAAACAGAGAGCTCATGGCATTTGAGCATGGCCTCCCCAGCCCACAGAGGGGGAAATGGCAAGGGAGGAGGATGGATAAGAAGAAGCTGTATCAGGACAGGGCTCAGCCTGCAGTGCTTGGGGATCTCACACTGCAGTTACACACGTGGTTTCTCTGAGATCAAAGCTGTTTAAAAATCGCTGCTCCGAGCTGCCTTCCTTCCTGCCCACACTGCTTTGCCCATCGTGCCATTACTCTTTTTGTACTCTTCTTTACTCAAGCTACAAGACCTTGGGCTCATGGACCTTGTCTGCTTTTGCATTTGTAAATTTCTGAATATGCAGAGAGCTGAAGCTCTGCCACACACATCACAGATGCAGTAGTGAAAAAGGAGCCCCAAGGTTTGTCATCCTGACACGACTCAAATGCAGCTCTGGGTGCTGCCTCAATACAAACTGCAAAATGTTATTCATCCACTTGAGTATGAAGTATTTCCCCTCCCACCCGTTAATATCTCTGAGCAGCTTCCTGAGAATAAGATTATAAACTTTTTATATGGAGCAATCCGATGTGTGTGCTGCTCCAGGATAACCTTAATCCTTCCTGAAGAACTTGGAGTATTTTTCCTCCTTTTTTCTCTCTTGTTATGTGCCCGTCCTGACAAGCTTGCAGCAGTTCTTGAGCGACATGATTAAAAAAATCAGATGTCTCAAAAATCTAGAGACTGCAAACAAAAAGCTAATCAGAACTGTTCAGTCCTCACATAGTATTACTCTAAGAAGGGTTATTTAGGTGCCTTATTATGCTTTTGCATATCTTTCTAATTTTAGTCTATTTTACAATGTTTAGTAAGAAGTTCCTGGATTTGAATTGCCTGTCTTGGACTAACACTACTATTTCTGTAGCATTTTACCCTGAAGCTATGATACAACCTCAGAACTAAGACCAGGTTAATACAGCTTTTAAGACTGGAGTTCCTTCCAAACTATCCACATTGGATGCAGGAGGCACTCCAAACTGTGATATCCCACTGTTTAAATGGAAATTACTTGTGGGGAAAGCCCACACAATTCGTATCTGCTGGGCAGTTTGAACAACTATTCTGCAGTAGCCTATAAAGTTGATCAGATATATTGTAGCATATAATTTTTAAAAAATGCAGTAGAGAGAAAACTGGGAAAACTGGTAGCTGTGATTCAGTTTTAGTCTTACTGCTGACATGGGAGAAATTAGGTTGTGATTCTAGCTGTTTGGGATGGTGAAAGCAGTCTAAGAAGATAAATCAAAGATGATTTGGAGAACTGTAAGTGCAATGGATCAAAACAAAGCAATTCTCTTGTTTCCCCATCTCACTCTCTGCTCTCTTTGAGCCTGCTGTAAGTTGCCCTTAGCAATTATTTTTTAAAAAGGATAGTCATGCTTAGTAGGACAGTCTTCTTCTAAACTAATGCCAGTGTATTGCTAATAGCAGCAAGGAAACAGACCAAACACAAAAAAATCTGTTCTTTGTTTTCTGTGGGAAGAAATTAAGATCTGATGGTAGGGACTTTTCTTAAGCAGCAGCAAGTAAATTGTTTCAAAGCCACGTATATTCCAGCTCTGTGTATAATTATATTCCGTGATAGATTCAGTCATCTACATTGGAAGCAATGGGAGCTGGATTATAGTCTTTAAGGATTTTGTTGGTGTATGGCTTGAAATTGATGAATAAGAGTCTCTACTTCATTGTAATAAGGGGACCAAATGTGTAACTGTGGGATGATGGCTAGAGGCGACTCAGTTCTGCAGGACTCTGATCTCTTGGAGTCAATTAAATTCACACTGAACATACAGCAAGGGCTGCCCTTCACCCCAAGGCCACAAGCTCTGGCCACCTATAGCCACTGATGTGAAGAGCTGTGATCAGCAGTAGCGTGGAAGGAGGTGAAGGTCTGCTTGTCTGGCAGGAAGATGGATGAGCTCGTGCTCGGGTGCACGCTGGGGCTCCCAGCAGAGGCAGCCAAATGGGCTCTAAAGCTGCTACCGCTTTCCCAGCAGGACACACTATTCCTGCTTTCAAGAGTTCAGAAGCAGGTTTTCATAGGAATTTGAGCTTTACGCTTTTCCTCCAGAGGAAGTAAGCACCTTAAACATTCTTTAAGAAAAAGAGGGAATGAGCACAACTACATGAGAAATCAGATTTCTGGGATTTCCTTACAGCTCCCTTCTGCAGTGAGAGGCTGAATTGATCTGGAATAGAAGGGCTCTTACAGCCACTTCCCACTGTTCAAGATGCACTGCTGTGATACACTCCTGTAGGGTTCATTCCTTAACAAGATATATTGGAGTAGATGTATTATGAACCTGCTCTGACACGTTCGTGCAGAAAATATTCTAGTCACCAGCAACTGACCCCATGTGAATTAAAATACTTATTTATTAGGAAATCAGATGAAAGGTAGCTTTATGCAAGTCAGCTAGAGTTGTGAAAGGAAGCCACATTCTAGATGAAAGGGAACACTTAGTCCAAAGTAAAATATGCACTGTGTTTGGTCACATCCCTGGCGTGACGGAGGATGGCTTCCTACCCACAAATGATGATATTGTCTTCAGATAATTGCTCCCTTATCAGATAAATCACTGAAATTCTCATTAAAAAATGAGTATATTCTTCTTGAGGACGCCGTGGTGCCAGTCCATGATGTGTGGGTGGAGACAGATCCCTGCCACGACGCCAGCAAACCCCGCCAGCTCTGCTGGGATGCCGTGCTTAGGGCTTCCCAACAGTTTTCTTTTGTTTGCTTTCGCAGCCATTTCAGGCAGCACTGAAAAGGTCCAGTAAGCCCAGAATCTCTTGCTTGTTCCTGCTGTGACGCTGGGAGCTGTGGGCTCTGGTGCTGCCAGCTGTCCCCCCACACCATGTGAGGAGAAACCATGGCCTTGCTGGAAACTGCTCAAGTTTGTTCGGATAAACATTTGTGTCTCCATGTTGCACATTTGTATGTGTGCACAAGTCAGACAGGGGAGACCTGATGCTCTTATGGAGTCCAGCAGCCATGTCTGAAAAGTACAAGTGCGCACTTCAGGATATTTGGGAAAGCTCTGCTCTTGAACCCCATAGATGCTCATGTGTAATGGATGCCTAGAACCCACTGTGGTCCCACACGGTGTCACTCAGTCTGAGACATCAGAACTCCAGGATGTTCCCCCCATGGATGAGAACTGGGAGCTCAGGGCCATTTGTATTATCTGCCGGCAAACAAAACTCCTCTACGCCCAGAGGCAAGTCTGCAAGTGTGTTTCTGGTGTGTATGGCTCATTTCCAGAACAAAATTGAAGATCAGATGAGAACTCCGTACATTGAAACTTTCCTCAAAGTGGATGCTGGCATAGGTGTCACTAAGTGGAGCGGAGGTGGCCTGTAAGGGAGGGTGTGCTGAGCACAGCCAGGTGCTCCAGACTAATGTCTCACCTGTGTGCCCTAAGTAGGATTTCAATGAAAATGTGCAGAATTATATACACAAAGATCAAAATTACCCAGCACTTAATGGGAAAGTGATTTTATAAAGACTTGGCTGGTCAGGCTGGTGCTCCATTTGTGTCTCTAACATGCCCTCATTCAGATGGTCTCTATGGCTCAGAATGGCTTTTATCACTTTAGGGGAGAGTAATACTTTCACAGAAGAATGTTTTTGCAAGCAGTAGTGAGTAGTAGTAATGAATTAGTAACTTCCTGGATTTTGCTTTGGTTTCAGAAAATTAGCAAGCACACAGGCAATATTAATCCACTCACTGACTAATAGTCAATTCACTCAGTTGCAGGATGTATGATCAGTAATTTTATTTTTAAATAAATAACTAAATAAATGTAGATTGCTGGTTTTTATTTTGTCAAGATTCCTCAAGAAAGAATCAGGGAACAACTACTGAAGGTTGGTTGTATCCCCAGAGAGATTTCAACACATCTTGTGTCCTCTTCTTCATGCCAAGTGCCAAGTGTACAAGTATCTTATCAGATTAATTCTGGTGGGAGGCTTTACAATTATTGTCATGACCTTTTACTCTAAGCATTGATGGGGAATTTAGAAAAAATGATTATGTGATGAAGCTCACACACAAGAATTTGATCACAGGAAAAAAATAATGAAGAACTTATTTGTATTAGACTAAGGTCACTAATTAAAATTGAATTAGTCCTGATTTACACCAGCCTGAACTGAATTAAGTCAATAATGCTCATCACCATTCAAGGAAATACTGTTAAAACATGCTTAATCAGTGCCACTAATGGAGGGAAGGTAATTTCTTTCTTATTGATTCAAACTTTGTCTATCATGAATGATATGATAATTCCTCTTTGTGCTGCAAATGAACTGTCAGCTTTCTAGCCCCTGTAGTAACTTTCAACACTGATTATATTCAAGATCAGCTGTTCATTTTGACTTTTAACACTTAACATTTGTATGAGAACTGCCATAAACAATTGGGACCTAATGCCCCTAATGATCATAAGGAACTGTTAATTCTAGTCTTGTTTTTTAAATAAAATTTTTATCCTACCAGAAGGCTTCAGAGATGACTGTAGCTGGAGCACATTAACTCATTTTGAATTTCTCATTTAAACAACAAAAGAAGTCTCTTCATTGACAAATATCGTAAATCTTTGGAAATCTGCTTTGTGCCCTTACATGACAGCTTACTGCAATTGTCCAAGTCTGCAAGTAGAGGACAGGATGTTGTCCACATAAATTAAAAAAAACCCCAACTTTGAAACCCTTAAATCAGAAGAAGTGTCCATACTTTTTCAGAGCAACAGCTAAAACATCTTCAGGCATAATTTATGCTGTTGACAGCCGTTGCCTATATAACACCAGGAAGTCTGGTTTTAATTCTTGTAATATTCCTGGGGAGGTGAGTGGCTTGGGTAATAAACTTGATCTTTCACCTTCGGAATCAGATTGAGTTCCCTTGTTGAAACATGCCTGTCTTTAATTTGGATGCTCGTTTACTTACGGAGGTTACCTGCTGACCTGCAGGAATCAGAAATTGATGTCTAACACACATCACCAGGTCCACAGGCAGATGTGCAGTGAGAGGAGCATGCAAGTGGTCATCTGCCTTGGACAGAATGCCAGAAGGGTGTCCTGTGGTGGCTAAGAGGGCTGTGTGTGCGGGGAGAGAAAACCATGGCTTCACCAGGTTACCACGGTAAGGCGACATTCCTGAAGTGTTTAAGGCTGCTGACACATATCCTGTCCCATGTCCCCATGCTGCCATGGCTGCTCTGCTGAGTGTTGCCAGGACCCACCTGCTCCAAAGGGAGCAGGGAGGTTAGGATGTCAGTGGGATGGCTGCTCCTCCAAAGGCTGTTCAGGGCCATCAGGGGCACCACTGAATACAGTTCCAGATTAAAAAAAAATCAGCATTTACTGAGCATGGTCCTTACAAGACAAAGGCCATCAGAAGCAGGTCTTTTTTAAAAGAGACTGACTCCCATGTGCTAGCTCAAGCCCCAGCCTCAACCCTACAATAAACAAGAAACAAAGCTCTTCACTAGCAGAGAATATTCCACCTTGTTGCCCACACATGCATGGTCACTTCCCAGCTGTCATGTCCCTGAGGCATTCAGGTTCCTTCATGCCTTAGATTCCTTGGCTCTCTCTTGGATCTCCATCACAAAACATCCAGTAAACTGCCCTTAAAATAAAGGACAGCATCAAGTTTTGACTCCTATTAACTCAAGACACTTCTGTGTCCTTAACATTGTTGGTTCCTGTGCATAAAGAGGCTCCCAGAGGAGATCCACTGAGCTGATCACAGGTCTGGGGCACCTCTCTGATGAAGACAGGCTGTTTGGCCTGGAGAAGGCTCTGGGGAGTCCTTTTAGCAGCCTTCCTGTGAATAAATGTGGCCTATAAAAAATCTGAAAAGGGACTTCACACAAGGGCATGTGGTGACAGGATCAAGGGGGAATGGCCTTAAGCTAAAGGAGGGTAGGTTTAGACCAGATATTGTGAAGAAATTCTTTACTGTGAGGGTGATGAAGCACTGGAACAGGTTGCCCAGAGAGGTTGTGAATTTCCCATTCCTGATGTAGTTCCAGACCAGGCTGGGCGGGATTGTGAGTAACCTGGTCAAGTGGAAGGCTCCCTGGCCATGGCAGGGGGTTTGGAGCTAGGTGATCTTTAAGGTCCCTTCCAACCCAAACCATTCACTTTGTCAGGGGCTGAAAAAGGCATAGAGGTCTCCAAGCAGCAGAATTATTTTAATTTATAGGTCCTGGAAAGTATTACAATAATTATGACTTGGAATGCAGTGTTTTCTGGATCTCTAGGCTAATATCTGAAAGGGACCTAGCCTACCAACAAATGTCTGCTTACTGAAGTTGCTGTGCCCTGTCTGATAGAGCAAGAAGAGCCTGTCTGTCTGCTTTAGACTTTGAAACCCTAGACCTAACGCTAACCTCAAGCTGAAATGTACCTGGGTAGCAGTTCAAACAGGAAGAGATCCTCTGCTCCAAGTGCTATATTCCCTCTTATATCCCATCTCCCTGGCTGGCCATTGCATGGTGATGCAGTAATGATATCCTAAAATTCCTTCAGCTTTGGACTCCTAAACAGCTTTTACCTCAAATATACTCAGGGGACCAACCACTTCTGCAAATCGTGCAAGTGCCCCACTAAAAGCAGCTCTCTGCCTGCCTTTCTGGCCTCTGCAGGTTGTGACAAGAATAACCTGTCTGGCTGCTTTTGCTTGTCTGACTCAACTGATTTCAGGAATGGGATGGCCCCATGGGCTACATGTCTGTTTAGGGGCAAATCTCTCATGGCAGACATTTATGCACTTAAAGACATTTTTACTGAGACATGCTGTAAACCCTGGGCAATAAACCGGGGGGGCTGAAGGCTGTTGTGTCCTGCTATGTAATTGCATTTCACAACGCATTTCAGGTGAAAGGCAGAGAAAATGAAGCAGCCAAACAAGTTATGCTACCTGTGTCCTGCACAGACCAGAAAGAGAGGGGTAGGATTCATACTAAAGGGAACTGGGGCCTCTAATGTAGTCTATAATCTCCTGGGAAGTTATGATGTCAGGGATTAGATTACAATTAGGGATATGGGGATTTAAAGCATCTCGACAGTGTTTTTATGCAGAGCACAGAGAGTAAGAGTGTAATCTGTTTATGGGCTTGAGGCTGGAGCTCTCTTGGAGTGTGTTTACTGATGTCAGGGTGATGGGAGAGTACCTAAAGCAACTAGAAAGTGTCTCGTTGCTGTATCCTACAACTCCTAAAAGGGCAGGAATGGACAGAAGTTAGAGACACTCAGGTAAGGTAGGTCCTGTCTACATAACCACCTTGGATGCTGGGTGCAAATCCCAATGCATTTAGAGATATTTTTCTTAGGTTGTTTTGCAGAAACAAGATTTTGGGAAAGAAGAGTTCTGCTTTGGAGGGTTGAAGTAGTTACATCATTGTGCATGACCCAGTGTCTTTCATATTCCAAGAAAAGGTTCCCTCATGACTAAGGGGACTGGTTAAGTTAATGTCAGGTTTAAGGTTTGAGTTGGAGAAGAGACAGAAACTGTTCTTAATTCTTTCTGCAGAGCTAGGAGGGTTTTATGGAGAGGAGTTATATTTGATGGTCAGGATCCTTTTATCATAGGTATGGCCTTTTGGTAATTTCTGAGTTTATTGATGGGGATTGGTTGTGAGACCCAAATGCCTTCCCTGTGTGATGGTGTTGTGGCCAGGCAGAGGATGAAAACCTGGTGATAAACTGAAAGCTGTCTGTCCCTCATGTCTCTGTGTACATAGAGATTCCTTGTACATCCCAGTCTGGGACTTGTGGTTGGGAGTAGAGATGAAGAGCTGGAAACAGCCAAACATGGTTTTCTTGCTGTGCAAGAGCTCAGAAAGATGAGGTGAGAAGAGGAATTTGGCAGCCCCAATCCCTTCTGTGATGATTTCAGGGAAGGTTCTGCTCCCCATCCACCTGCTTTTGGGGTCCAGGTCTTGATGTGCTGTCTTGTATGCTTCAGGCAGTACGGGTGGAGGTAACTGATAGAATGGTTGGGAAGCGTAGTTCCAGTTTGAAATAACTCCTGCTAAAATGCTGGTTTGGGGTGTGGATTTGGGGTGAAGTTGGAGGAAGCAGAGTGGTTTCACAGAAGCAGATGCAGCCAGAAAGTTCATTATTCTTCAGTACTGCATAAGACAGAAAATTTTGATGAGCACAAGAGCTCTTGTCCTTGTATTGCTATTTACTGTATGGGATAGACAGTTTTTTAGGTATCTAGATCCTCTCCCCATCTTTCTAGAATGAAGAAGGCACAGCAAGACCAGACATTCTTCCTGCTGCAGTTTCTTAAAAGGCAACCCTAACACACAGACTGTTCCCATCCCCCACCTCAGTTTAAGGCATTTTTTAAAGAAAATCACAAGATAATGTGAGAAGTCTCCATTAAGCCAAACTATACTTGAAGTAATAATCTCCTGGGCTCACATTTACCACTCATCCCCATGATGCTTCTCCATCTGCAGGATGCAACCAAAAAAAAAAAAAAAAAAAATCCATCTGGCATTTTTGTCTCTGTAACCCTAACCCTAGACTGAAGTGTACCCACAAAGGAATTGAGAAACTAGGAGTTAGTCTAAGCCCTTTAACTCTACTGTTATCTGCTTCCCTCTTAGTGTCTGCAGGATGAACACCAATACTTTTTGCCACATTTATCCCCAGCCCACAAAAGGTTCCCTCATTCTGATGAGGGTAAATTTTGAGTCTATTAGTTTCTCTAAACCTAACTCTAACCTTAAAATAAGATTTTCTCATGGGAGGAAGTTCTACCTTAGAATGTAATTTTATGTGACTTTAAATTTTAATTTCTCAATTCCTCCCTTAATTCCCCAATTTCCTAGACATAGACCTATGTAGTGAAAATATTCTGCTTGACTGCTTTAAGTCAGAGCTGTAACTTAACGTCATAATCTTAGCAAGGAATTTAGAAGAATAATAGTTCATAGGCTAGGATACCATGGAAGGCAATCCCCCTTCCTTTTTTATCCCTGAAGAAAGTCACAGTAAGATAACGTTAGCTCTAACCCTATCCATGACCTTATTTACCCAGTTAGAAATTCAGATGTTCATATGTAGCACAGGGCCTTCAACCTGATAAAGCTGCAGTATCGTGAGCCTTGGAGGAAAACACAAAAATAGAATATTCAAGTGCACTTGGCTGTAGCACCTGGAACTCCCAACATGATATGCAGACAAACCATTGCTTCCTCTAACTCACAGGCAAAACCTGGAAACTCCCCTAACACCGCTCTTACCCAGGACTTTTCAGGCTTTGCATGGTGCTGCAAAAATAAACAGTCTGTTTGCTGTAGGATTTCTAGTCATAATCTGACTCTCACTGCCCCCGGAGCTGCTGTAAAACTGTGCTAATGCCTGTCCTGTTCTGTGCTGCTGAGCCCTACAGGGTGCAGCAAGACTAACTTGGCTACACAGAGAACCCTCTAAGGCCAGTTTTGGTCATACTGAGCCCTGTGTGATCCTGTTAGAGCAGCATGTGCAGATCGGGGCTCTGAAAGATACAGCGAATGTGGCTTGTCTAGGTGTGTTTTCTTCTAGAATGAAACCTGAATCTATCTCTAAGCCATTAAGAAAGGAGGTGGCTCATGCAACAAAAAGCAGTATAAGATGCCTACAGACCCTCTGCTTCAGTTTTTCTCCCAAATTTTCCATCTTCCTCAATGCTTAACAAATACAGCTTTTTCTTCAAGATGCTTTTTGTTGTTCATCCTTAATGCAAAACTGTGGGGTTTCCAGGAACCTGCCATTATAGAAAAATTAAACAAGGCTGAGAAGTACTCACAGTACTTAGTATGTTAGCTGCTTTCTAGACTCCACAGAATGCAGCAATAATTAATGCATAGAGTTTTACATGCCTAAACACTGATTGTAATCATAACTGTAAAATTATCCAGATGCTGATCTTTATTGTCAAAGGTAATGCAGTATCTGCATGGTATCTTCAGCACCACCAGTGGCGGTCTTGACCTGTACTTCAGTGCTTCAGTGCACTCAATTAAAAATATCTGGAGGCATCCAGAGTCTCTCTCACACCATCGGCCCTACTGATAATTTCTGGCTTCTGCACGAGGAAGCAGGAAGTGCCTACCCATGTCTTCAGGGTCTGGGTTACATGCCTCAGTCCTAATCTCAAACATTAGGTACATTTACGGGGCCAGACTTTAAATCTCAATATATAAGGACTTGCAACATTGAAGTGAGTCCTCACTGCACTTTTGTAGGCTCTTCAGTGTGTCATAAGAATGACATCTGTATTTTTAGGTTCTGGAAGCCTAATCCCAGTGTACAGTACCATGCTTCCTTAATTCTGGAAAAAACCCTGACACCTGCTTTGACATTTCCTGAATTTCTATGACCTGCCCATGGAGCTGTGCCACTTCACACAATCCAGCAGATGTTTTCTGGTATTTCACTCTACTGATGGCTCGTGCCAGAAAACTAAGTTGGGAAGTTCTGTTGGGCAGAATGCATTTGGGAGCAAAACTGAGAGAGGAGAGTTGCAGTGCCTGAATGTGTCCCCTTCTCTGTGCCCTGAACGTGCCTCCTCCACTGTAATTCAGCACTGACAACATAGTAAGGAGACAGACATCACTGCTTTGGTATTCCTGGTACCTCCAGGAGTCAGAAACTAACTGTTTACGTTACTTTTTTGATTGCCAGGTCCTGTTATGCTGTAGGGGAATTTCTTTGCATCTCTGTTGGTTGGCCATGGATTTCATCACAGTAGGGAAGCAAATGGGCCAAGTTCAAGCAAAGGGAATTCCTTATCTCCTGCAGACTGTCTCTGCTGAGGGGTGCAGCTTTCAATGGTCTCTACTGTAGCAGGCAGGATTTCTCCTTATTGGTATCATCTGTGTTCAATTAAATCTGCATTCTTCATCTGGAGAATTTAAGTGCAAACTTCCAGCTACTTTTGGCTTGTGTTACCATGGACATGGCTGGATAGGTAATCTATAGACATCTGTGATTGTAATTCCACTGCTGTTGCTGAAGTAGGAATTTTCTGAACTTTATTCAGGAGATTGAGATTAAATTTATATTATCGTAGGTGCTGTTCAGTGTGGATATTTTGCACACAGTATCTGTTATACTGAGGTCAGTATTTTGTGACAAAGCCAAACTTTCCAGCACCAGTGACTTAAAATAATATGAAACCAAAGTGTAAACAAGCTGAAGAGTAGAAACAGCATTATGATATAGGTCTACATAACAAAGCTCCAACAACACTCCAGGCCTGGATCCTCACTTATCTGAAGGCATCCCTTCAGAAGACCAGACCAGCTCTCACATGTTCCATATCCTATCCTACAGTCTGGGATAGGGAGGGATTTAAAGGGATGACTCCATCTCACAGCCTGGAGGATGCAATAGGCACCTGATGCTGATGTCCTGAAGCCATTACAGAAAGGTGTAAGCTGCAGTCTTCACATTTCAAACGGGTGCCCTTGTTCTACACTTTAACACTGGGAATGAACTGCCTTTAATTAAATGGATGTTTAGAAGCTTTAACTACTGTGCTTCAGCTGGAGTAGTCTCTTCGTGCTCAGACATTTGGGCTCCAATGGCTTCAGAAAGTCAAATGGCCAAATGGGGGTGCCCACAAAGCTAGACAGTGACTTAGCAGTGCCTCAGGTGAGTGGGGTCAAGTACCAAGACAGATAAAGAAAGACAGAGTTGCACTTGTGTATGGAAAAACTCCTGGAAACCAAACTGAGGGGTGAGATGGACCTTTGGGTGGAACTTTCTCTCCTGTAAGAATCAGTGCTCCAAAAGCCTGTGCTCAGGACTAACCAAGCCAAGTCACAAAGGGCTACAGAGACCAGGTCTCTGAAACATGAATTGAGATCACTGAGGGCTGCAGGCTCATCTAGACCCTGAGAAGGCTTGCAGGTGCAATATATACAATCTCGTGGCAATGGGAAATGGTATATCCCAATCCTTTGTTATCTGGGGTGGCTTGTCCATTGAGGCATTAAAAGCAACTACCTAAGGATCTCCAGTACTTACCACAAAGAAATGTAAGTAGATCCAAAGTTCAGCTAAGACTGCATAAAACCTTAATTTGTCCAGCTGAGCATGAGGTCAGTTTGATCTATGGAGGCAGGTCTGTGGTCAGAGGTAGGACTAAAGCCATGACCAATGCTAATGCTCAGCTTGTCTCCATCCCATTACCTGCTGGCACAGCTGGGTTTGGCGACATGGCTGGGAACATTGGTACTATAGCTTATATGCAAGTCTGTGTGCAAGCATTGATCTCTCACCCTCTGATTTTTTCAACCCAAGTTCATGTTCATTTTGGAGCCTCTAGAAGAGACAAATGTGAGCTGGGCAGTGAAGTTGAACAGCTTGATTGATTTTTCCTATTTGGTTGTGGCAAGGTGTATCCCTCTTTCAGAACAGACAGGACAGATCCTCTGGATCTGTTGTGTAGATCTGCAGCTATGGCAGATTTTCCAGAGGTGAAGAAGATTTTGGTCCATGACAGTAACTCTGGTGAATGCAGTACCATGTCTTGGGATGACTGCTAACTCTTCTTACCAGCCTCCAAAAATGGAGTGAGGCCATTTCCATTCCTAATTAGCTCTATAGAAATTGAATTAGCTTGAGTTTCCGTGGAGAGCAGGGCAGACTCTGGAAGTGATTCTGCTCATGGCCCAGATGCTAACCAACATCTGTGCTGGTCTGGATCTTGCCTGGTCTGAAGCAAGACACCATGGCAGTAAACACATATTTATTGCTTTGCACACATATCCTTGCACAGAGCACAGCCTGCATATACACACGTGTTTATCTTTGTACTTTACACAAGTGAATTTCTTATTTTCCAAGGAGGACATTTTAACTGGAAATAATGTCTGGAAGCAGATGGGCTGAGCAGCCTTTGATGAGTAAATGGTTATTGTTAGTTTCAGCAACAAGAGCAGTCATCAGTTAGGGAGAGTGCCACTACAATTGAATGATGATGGGTTTTTGTATTTTTTTGTATAGAAAAAGGCTGGGTTGACTGAGCTTTAAAAAACAGTGTTCTGTAAATGTTTTATCGACATAGTCAAGTTTCTTTTCTTGGTCTAGCTTGGAGAAAAGTCAGATGTATGCAAGATTTCAAGCGTCTCTGAAGCATTTGTTAGGGCTTAATTAGATTACAGAGTTAATAAAAGTTTTTTAGAGCCAGTTTTGTTTCTTTAGGAGTCTTTTAGTTTATTTTCTTCAGATTTAGAGATTAATATTACATTCTGAATGGGACACAGCCTTGTAACAGGTGGAAAACTAATTTTTTTTGGACACAATAGGCAGCACAATTTAAATTTAGTATAAAAGAAATCATGTAGCTGAGAAACAATGTCAAAATCATTGGGTAAATCATTGGGCTTGTGGAAGTGGGATTCCACTGCAGTGGATAAAAAGGCAACGGGACCACTTCATAAGGATGAGTGCCTCAGGAAAAGAGATGCCAAGTGGACTTTGCACGTTGTGAAGTCCAGATTTTCTTTTCATGAAAGCATAATCTTCCTCTTCCTTTTTTTTTTCTATTTTTTTTTCTTTTTTTCTTATATCTGACTTTAGCATATGATTTCATTACTGTTTCATTCACTCAAATTCCTATTTAGAGAAGTGGGTCCCTAATGTATCATGTGACATTTTCAATACATGTCTAGAGATCCATCTGCAATTATGTGTCCTGGCTGCCCTCTATATTAATCCTAATAAAACAGATAATTGGGTTAGTCTAGTGATTTGCCATTTACAGATCCACACTGGCCCACAGGATTTCTGTGGTAAATTACAACAGGTATCCTCAGAGGATTTCTAAATACAATTTCTAATACATAATTTTAGTCCTACAATAAAAATCTCTCTGAAAATAATTTCCTGATTTTGTTTGGTAGTGATTGTGTAAAATAAAGGAAAACTGATGCTTTTAGAGATTTTTTTATACTCTACCCCTTTTATACTGTAAGACGATTAAAAAAAATTAACTGGATGTGAGGCCAGGTATTTTTGCAGTCAATATCTTCATAAAAGGAAAGGCATGTTCATTTTGGTTATGTTAACACTTTGGACATTTGCACAGTCCAAGTCCATAGATTCTTTCATGCTGGGCTGACATGATGGGAGGTCCTATGAGGTGTTATTTCTGAGGTGAAACTGTCTGAGAATGGAATGAGTTTCCAAGTCCCATATCTTGCTTCTTGCCACGTGTTCACAATGGTCAGTTCTGTGCCTTTTGGCACTGCTAGGCGAGCAGGGATGAGCCAATGTTCCAGCTTTGTGAGCAATATTTTATTCACAGAACTCTCTCATAATCTTTTTTTTTTGTAAAGTTCATTGAGAGTAGCATATGACTGTGAACTTCTAGAGCAGCTATGCGGAGGAGGTGGGGAGGAAAGAGTGAAAGCGAAGCCTGTCTATACATGGTGCTTGCCTCTGCATATTCACCTTCTCTTGGAATTAGATGTATTTGCTGTCTCTCAGTCCCCGTCCATTGGCCCTGGGGGGCTGTGGCCACACAGCCCAGCGTGGCTCTCTCCATCAGGCCATTCCTTGGGTGTCAGGATGGAGACGGGTGCCGGATTTTGGTGATTGTCCTTGGCACTCTGTCACAAATCCAGGCAGCCAGACAGATTTTCAGACTTTACGTCCAGAATCTGTGCTACCTTGGAGGTATAAACTAATAGGAAATCCTGAAGATAGGACCAGTGGAGATTTTTTCCATGCTGAACAGGGAAGGGAACTCATCCACAATTCAGTCTGGCAGTGAGCCTTGGCTGCCAGACCTGCCCAGCAGGCTGGACTCATCACCATGGTAGGGTATGGCTCCAAAAGGTTTACCCACCTTTGTTCCCACTCTCTGGACATACTTTGGCTGTTGCTGGGGATGTAGCTGCCTCAGATAAAAAGATCACAAGCTCGCATTGTTCTTGACTAGCAGCATTTCTCTATAATTCTCTAATTCAAAGCAGGCTCTGCTCACTTTTGTGCTCTCTGTACAAGCCACGATGATGATAGGATTTCTGAAATCAAAGCTGAGTGCTGAACTGAATTAAGAGAGAAAAAGCCACACTGCCGGGTTTGGGAGAGCAGAGAATAATTGTGGAGGATCCTCCCAGCCGGTTTGGCAGTGGTGGTGAGGGAATGGTTTTCTTCTATCAAACTTGTTTTATTTTTATTGCAAAATAAACATTTTCTGGGCACTGGATGGCAATTACTCACTCTGCCCCTCCAGGGATGAGGTCGCACCAACCACACATCACAGAGGAAGGCAAAACTTTCCCATTTAGATTAAAACTTACATCAAACAAAGTGAACATCAATAGAGCAGCTTGGTGTTTGTTCCTCTTAAGGCTGGCTCACACTATTTCTCTAAACTCTATGTCTGCATTAACACATTGGGCTTTGAACTTTGACTTGATGGATAAACTGCTCTTCAGCTTTTTGCCCCAGTATGGCAATAAGGCTTACTCCATATTCCTTTACCTTCTTTGCAGGAAAGCTTGTTCACTGGGGCAGGCCAATCCATTCAATAACTCCAGGAACAGTATTACAAAAAGTTAATTAAAAGGGGTAGCAAATTTATTAAAAAATGATTGATTATTAGCTAAGGTCACTCACCATGGCAGAACATAACAAAAAGAGTAATTAAATAAGCTATTTGAAAAATAATGTGAAATTGAGCCTAGAGGAACAGTTATCTTTCTGACTGATCTAAATTTAAACTGCCCAGCTCTGCACACAGACAGAATGATTGTAATGTCAGAAATACATGATTTCTCAACTCCTTAAAGTTATCCTTCCAAAATACCTTCAGCTAATACAGAAAACAATCAAATGATACCAAAAGATATGG
Source organism: Origma solitaria (assembly GCA_013397895.1). Taxonomy (NCBI): domain Eukaryota; kingdom Metazoa; phylum Chordata; class Aves; order Passeriformes; family Acanthizidae; genus Origma; species Origma solitaria. The sequence continues at coordinate 720,554 of VZRL01004803.1, forward strand.
TAAAAATTTAAGTGTTTGATTAAGTTACTGCTGCTCCAGTTAGCAATTGTTTCTTGCTTCACAGGGAGAGAGCAAAGTACTTTAAATGCCATCTCAGGGTGACTGGTTTGCTAACACTGCTTAAGTAATGGTTACCATTTCACTTTTATTGTGCTCTTGATAATTAAGTCCCACAATTAAAGAAAACAGAAATTCAATAAGAGGAAATAGAGTTCTTGAGCTATTAAATGCTATACATCTGTGAAATCTGACTGAGAAATAGGTTTCAATAGTTGATTTAGTATTTAATAGTTTTTTCTTAAGCTTTAGAAACCAAAACAAATCTTCTTTGACCTACATAGCCAGGATAAACCTATTTTAAATGTTGTAGAAGGTAAATAAAGAAGGAGAAATACTCTCTGCATGTTAGACTTAAAATGACTGTGAGATTAGCACAATTGGTTGGGGCACAGGGCCAGTGACACCAAGGTGATGGGTTTGATCCCATGGGCCATTCACTCGAGAGCTGGACCCAATGATCCTTGTGGGTCCCTTCCAACTCAGGATATTCTGTGATGTGTGCAGATCATGGCCATGGCTCGTACCAGACTCACACCGACCCACTGCCTTGGCTGCTGGTGGTGTCTTTGGTCATCCATGCATTGCCATTGCTGGGGCTTGGTTACAGCTTTGTTTCAGGCTTTCTGCTCCACTGCAGGTGTCTGTGAAATCTAAAACAAGAAAACAGAAATCGATTAAACACTTAAACAGAAAATCATAGAGGATCTGAACTGTCTAATTAAGCAGCAATTTTTCTTTTACTTTGTGGATCAGACAAGTGTGTCAGCCTATTTCTTACCCAGGCTGCCAAATCTGTAGCTCTGCAGATTCCCAGGAGTGGGGTGTGACAGCAGTGGGATGCTATTTGACGGCATGGCAGTGACCCCACACACACGTACTTTGGCTGTTTTGTTCCAGCACTGTTTTATTTTATTTTCCTGAAGGTTACATAGGATAAACATTTTGTCACAGAAACATTTGAACAGTGGCCCAGTGGAATTGGCTTCTTTTGCCAGAATGAATGAACTATATTAGAAATTGTGCTTGGATAGCACAAACTGAAAAGTCATGAAATCATCTTCCAGAAAGTTTTCCCAGCTTTCTCCATGGCTAAAGGCACCCTTTTACTCCCACACTCTTCAAATTCCAAAATTTACTTCTTTTATATGTCAGTAAATTTTTTAGCTAAAAATATTTCTGATTTTGACAGTAAGGACATGTGCTAGCTACATTCTGTATTATCTGGCAGCATCTCTCTGACAAAAGCTGAAATCTGTATCAGCTTACCTTTCTTGCATTCCACCTGTTTTTGACTATTAGAGATGACTGACAAGCAGAAAAGTAATGAGCTTATTTTTTTCTGCCCTGTGATATTTTAAAACCTTCTCTTTGCATTAGAAGTTCAGACTTAATCTGTCCTTGAAAATGCTACAGGTTGTGGTGGGAATGAAAAATTAAACTCAGCAGTACCGGGAAACAGGAAACTATTCTTATCCCGCTGGGATTGCAGATGTAAAGCCTTGGTGTGTAGAACAACTGTTCCTTAAAATCCAGAACCATGGAAATTACACCACATATTGTTTTTTATTTCATGTGTTGTTATTTGATTCAGCTATGTCACTTGTCTTTTTGTTCTAATTTTTTAACTGTAACAGTAAGTAAACTGTGAAAATGTGTGTATGATGTTTCCAAGGCTAGTCCAAATTTAGTTATAAGGTTTTAGCACCTGTTTTACTGGCATTGTAACTATTTGATATAAATGGATGCAAAAATGAGGCATTGAGTACAACAGGCTAAGGTATGCTAATAAATATTTAAACATGAAAGTGACAAAGATTTCACTATTCCTGCAGAGGTACAAACATATCTTGTAAAGTTAAATGTTAATGTATCTTTCTTAGGCCTGTGGTAGTTCACAAAACTAGAATATTACATTCACAACATTAAAATAAGCAAAAATGTTGATTAAAAAAAAAGTTATGTTTTAGCCTTTATGGAATATGGACGTTATGTCGACTTTGAGCTACAATTTTCCAAGCTTACATGAAATCACACCTAATTCCAACTCCCCTGCCATGGGCAGGGAAGCCTTTCACTACATCAGGTTGCTCAAAGCCTCATCCAGCGCGACCCAGCCTGGCCTCATCCTCATGAGGATGCTTTTTAAATAGGGGAAAAAGCAAAGTCCTCACTTTCCTATACTGCCTGTGAGCAGCATTAAATGGTGTCCCCACTGTTAGGTTTCTTTGCCCTGCAAAGCTGCTTCATTCCTCAAGTGTCCACCCCGACCTCTGTGAGTCTCCTTTGTCATTGCCTTGTCACTGCCCTGTCACCACCTGCATCACTTTGGGGTCTGTCCTGCTGCCCACACCATTGCATTGCACTGTACTGCTAAAAATACTGACATAGCAGAGATGATAAGAGAGCCAGATTTTTAATCTTGGGCGTGTCTGTTTATTTCTGTATAAATATTTGAGTTAAAATTTAGTGTTGTACCAAACCAAACACTTTGGAGAAGTTCAAATAAACTGCATCAGTCAACACGGTTGCCTTTATCAACAAGAAATGTCATCTTCTCCAAAACAGAAATGGTTTGTTTGACAAGATCTGTGCTCCTTGAAACCCTACACGCCTGTGCTGGTTCTGTATTACTCTCATAATTTTTTTTTTTTTTTTAGAGACAATATGTTCCATTATTTTGCTTGGGTAGAGAAGCAATGTAGCAGTTCCTGGGTAGATCCTCTCCTCCTTTTTCAGTCTTGGAAAAATAAAAATGTATCAAAGCCAGGGCAAATGCCAATGTGTTTATTCCTAAAGTATTAATTTCAGCAATTCCCCAGCCTTTAGGACCCTCTGGGGTGAGTTTTTTGGTCCTTTTGATTTAAGAAGATTTAATTTTAGTAGATTCTGGCTTGAATCGTCCTTCATGAAAGATGATTAGCTTTTCAGTGCATGTATGTCCTATGAGTTGATTCAGTTTTCCCACTTTGATCTGAAGGCAAAAGCGTCGATTAAATGTCTGCAAGCCCTTTTGTTTGAGTTCCTTTTCTTCCTAGCACATTTTATATACCCCATTATTAATGCCACCAATGACTGAATTTTCATTAATTTCTTTACCTTTCTTCTGTTTTATCAGTTGGCTCCAATTTCAGTTTGTACCTCGCATCTTGCTGTTAACTTTCCTTTTATATTCACACAGTATTGTCTCACTTCTGTTGTTCTGGTCAGATCTCCTAACCAGGATGTTTTTGTGGCCAGAATAACTGTTTTTTCCCTTCCTTCTCTGGATAGTCTGTCTGGGTGCATCCAGTAGTATGTCCTTGAGCAATTTCCAGCTTCTGCTAATATTTCCCACTTCAAATGATGTACATTGCAATGGCAATGAATCAGGAACTGACAGACGGAATTAAAACCAGCGTTCAGCCCTCCTCAAATTTGTAGGAGAAGTAATGGAATAAACAATGTCAGAATAATTTAATACTGAGAGAAGTAATTGAATTAAAGCCCTTTTGTGTACATAATGTCAAAATGCATAAAAGAAAGTAAGAAACCCATATGTGGAAAGGAAATACAGATTTTCAACAAAATCCATTTCAGAACATGCCATTTTCCTACAAAATTCCCTGTTTTGCAAATGCAGACAATTACTCACTTTCTTGCATAAGACACAGCTGACGGCTTGATGCTCACCCTGTGGCTGAGCTAAAACACAATGCTCAGTCTGTACTGCTGCATCTGGGGTTCAGTGCCCAAAGACCTTGGAAGAACCCTGCTTTAGGATGCGATGAGTTACCCCTGGAACTGGACTTCACTCTATTTGATGTTGTTTTATTCTACTCTCCATAGCCAGCCGGGTTTAGGTAGCTTCAGTTGGCTGGCAGCAGTGCCATCTGTAGGAATGCTGCAATGGAAGGTGGCACAGGGCCACCGGGGCTGGAGACTGCCAAGCCACACGGGGCCTGAGCAGAGCAACAAGCTCACAGCCAGACTGGGGGAAACATGGGGCTAAAGCTCGGGGAACTTGCTGTGAGTCCTACAGATTCTCAAGCAACCCCCCAAATCTGGAGGTGCTGAGATGCCTTGGAATGCATAGAAGTGATGTTGAAGTGTGGCAGGAGGCTTTGGCACAACTGAACTGAGGCTTAGGGATGTCACTGATGCCATTGATGTTGGCCCAGGGACCCAGAGAGATGTAGGGTCTGTGCTGCTGCCACTTTGGTCCTTGAGGCAGCCTCTCAGCATTGGGCTGTGGTGTGGCTGGAACCATGAAAAACGCAGCAAGCTAAATAATTTCGCCATTTTTTGTACACAGCGCCTGCTCTCATCTCGGTATCCAGGATCCAAAGTCCAGCCTGAGCAGGGACCTGAGGGATATTCTCTGGTTCCTCAAGGATGTCCCTCCACACCTCACAACATGTTGGTCGCCTGAGGTGCGTGTTACAGCCACCTTTTCCTCGTGGTCACCCCAAACACAGCAGAGGCTTTGTAGGCTGGGGTATGAGAAACCACCCCAAAAACCTGCCCACCACCTTCCCACCAATTTGCGTACTCTTTTTATGCTTTCCTGTGAAAGTCCAGATATTTTCCCTCATCTGCGCTGCCTTTGATTAGAAGTGAGGCAGTATCTTCTTAAAAGCAAAGGTCACATATCGCTGAAAAGAGATCAAATTGGAGTCATGGAGGCAAGAACGGCTAGAAATGAGAATTTACCTGGATTGTTAGAGAGCAGGGGTCATCCTATGGTTGAATGGGTCTGCATGCTGTGAAGCAGCTTGGCTGGAAGAGACTCTACTGTGGGGTAAGCACAGAGCAGAAATTATGGATTAGATCTAGTAAAACTATGCTCAGAATGGGATGAAAAAATCCCAGATTCTTGGAAGGAAACCAGAATATTACCTTTGTGAAACCTTTGAAAATGCTAATATTTGTGAGGATTGTTCATGGTTTAAATCCTATTAAGAATAAAATGTTTTATTCCTTCTTGGAATTTAAAATTCAGGGGATATCTCAGACGTTTTTCCTACTGCTGCATTCTATTACTACTACTGAGATTAAACTGGCTTCATTTCTTTCAACATAGACTGTTATCTGTTTGTATCTTGTTATGTCAGTCTTTCTATAAGTACAATGTTTGATAGCTTTCCAGAGTAATGCTTTCCTTTCTATAATGTTATGCATCTGATGGGGTAAAAATTTTAATTCTTAAAGAAGAGCATATTAATGTATTTAATGATTTTATAATTTTTCCTTACTATTTTATTTTTATGGTGAATTTAGCTCCATAATTTAAATATTTTACTACACACAGAAGAAATGTCACAATCATTAGTGCAATGCTTTCGATCCGTATCTTATTTCCTGGAAAAGTGTGTGACAAAAAGTCATGACAAAGTGGGTTATTTAGTCAATGTACCAAATGTATGGAGGGAAAAGGAGAGTACATGCTTTCAGGACCCTAACTAAGAATTTTCTTTGTGTCCTGTGAAGAAGTTCCAGGCAATCCCCCCAGTCTGTTTTTAGGGAAGTTTTGAGGCATACAAAGCCTGAAATGCATATTGTAGAATGTCAAAGACAGCACTGATTTCACTAATGGCAGACACTTTGTTTTCAGGTTTTCCTAATACTTTAAGAACCAGAGACTACATTAAATACTATGCACAGCTTGTGGCTGCAAGCCAAAAGGAAGCCCACATGACATTTAGTGCCCTTGTCTGCAAGCTGATAAAAGAGTCTGGATTCTCTAAACTCTTTAAGTGCTCAGTGTCAAGCTGGAATTCAGTAACTGCAGCCCGAACAACTTATGTTATTTAAAAATGCACACTTAGCTCTAAGAGGTTTCCAAGCACTCTAATGCTGGGGTATTTGAACAGAGTAATAGGGTGCTTTTAGAAAAGCTTTTTATTTTGCAATTTTATGTTCTTCATCTTGTTCAAATACTATTTACTTTAGAATTCATCTGATAGACTCAAAATTAAACATGCGACTCAATATAATGGGACAGGGCTCTGACAAGCCTCAGGAAACTAAAAATGTTTGAAGTGTTTAGACTTTGCTATGTCACAAAGTAAATTTGGCACAGTTTGAGTATGTGCTCTGAGATCACATAAAAATGCTAGACAGACTTATTCCTACCCAGTCATTTGAACTACCCAGATCTGCCAGTTTGTAATGTGCAAATGAACCTATGTGTTTGCTCCTGCCAGGAGCTCTGGAGTTATATAAAATTGTGCTGAAATCTTGGTTCAGAATAATCCCAAATGTCACTGTAGCAGGATCTTAGTCCACCCCAGATAGGAACTAAATTTCCTGGTCTTTGTCTTGCCTGTACACACGCAAGTACAGCTCCTAACTCACTGCAGGCACTGCTGCATCTTGCTCAAAAGGATATCATTCTTGTTTAGCTCCTTTCCTCTCCTGCTGTCACTGTGGAACTGTGGCAGAGTGCAGGAGGATCACAGCCTCTTGCTAGGACTTTGCAGAGTCCTGCACTGCAACCTTAATTCTTTTAGTTAATGAGCATTTAAGTGAAACATGCTGTGCCTGTGGTGTGGACTGAGCATCTTCCACAATATTCCAGTGAATTAATGGAAATTGAATTTCTGAGAAAACAAACTATTTTTGTGTCTGACTCTGCAGCAAGAGGAGAATTTATGGCTAAAAAGTAAAAATTAAAAATAAGGCACCCTCTGAGACTGAAAATAATTTAATTGTCAATGGAATTCCTGAATTCCTAAATCCTACAGCTCTAGGGAGCTGTAATGGATATGCTTCGTACCCCTGCAGACGTTTGTCTGTCAGTCAACAAATTTAAGTTATCTCCTTCTCCTGTCCCACACCAGTAAGGCCTAGGGCACAGGGGGAATTCCTCTGGCTTAACATTGGCATCTTCAGGAATCATGCAAAATGGGAGATGATTATGTATCGCTTTTCTTCCACTGCAGCAACATCCAGTGCAGCATCTGAAAGACAAACTCCATACACTGAAATGTGTCAAATGGTGCTAGAGAGGGCATGGGAAAGGTCCATCCATGAGGACTGAAGCTCCCCACCTCCCTGAGATGCAGATGCTGGCAGCTGGGGCCAGCAGTTGGCCAGGTGAGTCCACCTGGGAGTTATCCTGTGCTTCAGCCAGCTGGTGCTGTCCAGCTGAGGAGCAGTGCCAGTGAAAATCCTGTGAGCAAGAGTGTAGATACAGAAAACGTGAGCAGACCCTGGGAATTTTTAAAAGAAACTGCTTAGATGGACAAAATAAATAAAGCTAGGGAAGTCAGGCAGGAGAGAAAACAGGTTTGTGCTCCATTCTGGTGCAGTGGTGAATGGGGAACCAGGTAAAAATAAAATAAATAGCAAGTACCCACTCCCTACACCCGAGTGCCAATGAAAAGAGATTGCAGGTTCTCTATTAGTAGAGAAAACAGTGAAGAGGGAGGGAAGAAGAAAACATCACTGGTGTGACAAGCTGGCAGCAAAGTGAAGCAAAGGGCATTGAAAAGGAAAGCTTTTTACCTGTATCAGGAACAAGAGAAATGGAAGCAATGATACAGCACCATTATTTGAAAGACAGATAATAATGATTTAAAATAAAATATTCAATAAACCCCACTATTTTTCATTTAGGAAAGAGCAAGATAATGGGTTACTACCACATGAGGATGATAAATTACTGCAGTCTGTTAAAGTCTAAGTAGGCTGTTGGACAACAGCTATTAGAAATACATATTTTGAATAGATGCAGATCTCATTTGTTGATTTTTATTTATTATAAATCCTGAAATGTCATGTTAATTTCAAAAGTGCCAAAGAAATTTAAATTGATAATATTTTAAAAGATATTTTGGTGGGTTGGACAGCTATTAATTTGAATTCCATATTACGGAAAACCTGGTGCTGAACTCAATCAAAAAAATTATCCAGAGTCTGTTTTAATAGGATAAAATTTGAATTTTTGAGTTAGGAGCAAAAATATGGAACAAGAGGAAAGGCTATGTCTTAAAAACAGTATCTATGAAAATAATTTAGGGTTTTTGTGGCTGAAAGCATTTTAGAACGCATCTTAGAAAGCAGCAAGAGCACCTAACATGACCTGAGTATGAGAAGAGGAGATTCTGGCTGGTTACTCAGAAGAAGGACAGGGATAATAGCATTGTCATTTCATTGGATTACATTCACAGGATATTCACGGGCTCTTCCTAAGCAAGAAAGGGCATTGAAAGAGGAGAGAGAGAGAGAGAGAAACTTCTATCTGGAAGTTGATCACGTTGTAGAACAAATTTCCAAGGCAAACAGGGTATTCCTTTGCCTTGATATCTTCTGAACATCAGATTTGAGACAGAGGCAGTAAATGTTAATGCTGAGTGCCAAGTGGGGACAACCTGTTCATGTTTCACTAGACAGTTGCACGACCCACCCACGTGTGTACGAGCACCACTGGCTCTGTGGAGGGAAGGGTGGGATCCTGGATTTGGAGAAGTGATGGTGTGCTTATATATCAAGGGAAAAAGAGACAGTAGAAGGCAGAGGAAGGTTAGAAGGGGCAATCAGATCGGACAAAATAACCAGCTAAATCCATGATTTGTAACATCCTGAAGGGTTTTAAATAAACTATTTTAAATTTAAACCAATTTAAAATAGTTTATAGCTTTTTCTTGAGACCCAGGATTGAAAGGCCATGACAGCTGCTGCCTGAGCAGAGCTCTCCCCCTGATAAGAGGTCTATCCATGGTCCATGTGAGCTCACCGCAGGGCACGGTGCTTGTTCCCTTTCCCTGTGTGATTCCTACAGGTCAGGCAAGGGGTGCAGCACTCTGCCTCCAGGGAGGAATGGCTGCAGGGTGCAGGATGCTGATGGCGTGGCTTGGAGGGCCTTTATGTGTGGCTAGGATTCATGTTGTTGCTCAGAGTCAAGCCACTTCACACATCTGACAGGAGCTTTGAGGCTTTGAAGTCTGCAGTCTCCATTGCAGACCTGGTGAAGCACTTGAATGCCCCCAGCCTTTTCCAGCTTGATCAACTACTCAAAGAAAACATATGATTTCTCCCCACAAACGTTGCCTTACTTGTTTCTAGCTCTTTAAGGTTTATGTTCTGTGAGGATGCGTATCACACACAGAAATCTTAGGCAGAAATTTGATTAAAGACACCAGGTTTTTTTTCCCTTTTGTAAATTCAATTTTTTCCCCTTTTGTAAATTCCATTTTTTGGAATTTGTTTGGGGTTTTGTTTTTTGTTTTTAATTTTTTTTTTAATTACAAACAATAAAGTAACTCAATTTTTGGAGGATTTTGTCCAGGTTTCCTGAAAAAATGTACAGACCTGAAACAAATGTCTGGATTGAGTTGAGACCTTGGAATGAAACTGCAAACCACAATAATTTCTTGCGGTTTCTAGTAGCACTGGTATTAATATCACCTAGAAAGTATATAGCATACCTCTGAGTTGCAAAGGCAGGCCTGCAGCAATACTCCAGGCTGCAGTCAGACCCAGCAGCTGCTCAGCGACCTCTGCTCGAAGCACAATCTGATGTGGAGTGTCCCAGAGGTCACCACCACTGACCCAGCTCGAGAGAGAGGGGTAGGTGATTCTTTAACACCAGTGAACACTGTGTAGTAAGTAGATAATTTCAAAAGTAAGAGAGAAAATCTAGAACATGGAAATCCCAGCATCCTTAGCTAGCTGCTCTAAAAATTTCCTGTCAGTGTAACTTGTGGTTTTTGGTGCTGGAGCTTCAGAAATGCTGCTTCCCATGCCATTTACTTTCTTGGTCCCAGGCTTACAATGTGGGCCTTATATTGGAAAATATTTTTTTTATTTCTGTCTGGGCTAGAATGGCACTGGCTAAATCTACAAGTATGATCCAATGACTCTTACATTCATTGCATCATTACACAGAAAAAAAAGAAGAAAATATTTTGATTAAACAACAACAAAAATTACATTGCCATTAAAAATATAGGGGAAAATTATGCATAAATAAATTAAACAATTAAAACAATGAAAGAGAAAGTAGTTGCATAATGTCTTGTGTTCATGTGCTATGGCAAGTTCAAGATGTCTCCAGAGGGATAATTCAAATACTGAGTTTGTGACAGGCGCTGAGGGAACTCAGTGAAACCCAAACTGTCCTCTGAAAAATGGGATCCCTATAATTGTGTCTTCTGAAAATGAGGTAGAACCCTACTGAGAGGATTCGAGGGCATGCACCTGTGTCACACTTGCAAAAATGGTTTCGTTGTTGTTTTGTGGGGTTTTTTTAATTTTTAATTCTATGATTCAATTTCAGAACTGGTTCCAGTTGTAAAGGTGAGAAGCACACTGAGAAAACATCTTGCAGAGTAGCAAAAATGCATAAACTGCACCCTGGTGTGTGCTGGATGGGCTGGGCAGGCACTGCTGAGCTATGGACACTGCAGCTCTCCTGACCCCCACGCCATGGAACAGCCTGTGCTCCGTGCTGGGAAGCCCTCAAAAGCCAATTACAGTGACACAGCTCTGGCTCTCCTTATTTCTTGCTTAGCAATGGCCTTTTGGTCTAAAAGACTAACAAAGCCTGGTCTTCGAGCAGGGAGTCAGAACAGCTGACTCCGTATCTGGGAGTGTTCTGCTCTCACCCAGGAGAAGTGGCAGATTTTTGCTTCACTATTCCTTCACCTGCAAAATAGAGGCAACACCCCAGAGGCTTGAGAGCTGGGAAATGTTTAGTTATAATGCTGCAAAGGTGCTGTTATTATTTGAGAAGTACATCTTCTTCTCCCACAGGTGAATGAAATTCAAGACTCTTCAGACATGCTTTTCTAATGCTGCAAATGGAGGAGAGACTCTTGCCCCGATGGAAATTTGGGCAAACACTTTAGCCGGTGCCTCCTGGGAGGGTGTTAACTTCTGTCTGTGAAGCACTGGCAGTGTGTGACCTCTCACAAGATGCTCATCTGGTCAGGAACTCTGTTTGTTGGCTGCTGAGACCAATTCTCAGGCGTCTTACATCAGGTACAGCTTTTTCCTCACTGTGTGTGTACATCTTATGAGCCCTGTAGGATGGGGTGGCAGGCAAGGCAAATAAGACAGCAGAGGATGAGACATGCTGAAATTTTTGCTTGGCTTTATGGCTGCACCGCTGCAGTGAAAGCTGCATTTTTACAGCGTCTATATTGTTAGAAGCACTCAGGAGTGTTTTCGAGTATGTAGTGGCCAGAAATAAGGAGTAAAACCTTTCCAGAAGCCATAAGCAATTGATTTCAGTCAAAGGATTTCTTCCTAAAATGTACAGCCTGCTAGAGAAGATTTCCAGTAGTCATTAAAGGTGCCCTAGAGGTTACCAGAAGTGAAGTGTGAATTAAGCCTAAGATGAGGTGTTGCATCAGGTGAGATAAAACACAGCTTCCCTCTGGCTGAAGCCATGCTAAGCCTGTGTCCTAGGAAAATAGTTCTGCCTATATCTTGCAGGTGCTTGCTTCAACCAAATAAAAGCTTGGAGAGAGATTTCTTTGGTGTTCTGAAGACACTTGAAAGCAGTAACATTTAGGTGACGTGAAATGTTTGATGAAAGTCTCCAGCTCATGTTCAAGAAAAGTCTTTGAAGTAAGAATAGCAGGATTTTATTATCCTGGAGGTGTATAATTTAGTGTAAATAGACATCTCATAGAAGCGCAGGGACAGGAGGAGGATACATATTAGGAAAGTACATTTAATATAATATAATAATATATTACACTACACAAACAAATCCTCTCTTTAACATGTGCTATAAAAATTCTTCTTTGATGCTTTCTGAAGCAGAGATCTAATTTAACTCTCTGTCTTTCTTGTTCTGCTAAACAGAGAGACTGCCTCACAGAGAAGTCATTTTTTCTGTCATTAATGAAACAGGATTTGTGCTCCTTTCAAGTCCAGGAGGAGGTCTGTAGGTTTGATGACCTTTCTTCTTTACTTACATAATAAACAACTTAGTTTAAAAATAGTTAAACATCTCTTGTTGCTGTTTTACTTTGAATTTTGTCTTTTGGAGGACAATTAGCTACTGTGAATGCAGAACACATCCAGCTGATGCATCACTGAAGCTGGGGAGCTTTTTAAATGTTACTTATGCACCCTTAATTCCACCCAGAGCTCCTGCACAGATGAAGAAGGGAAGCACTGCGTCTGTGGGGTGAGCCTCACCTCAGAAATCAGATTGCAGATGCTCGGCATGTTGAAGTGCTGATCTTGTGAGGAGGAAGAAACACAGGGAGAGTTTCCCCTCCAGCTTCCTCAGGCTGTGTCCCTCCTTCTCATGCTCCATCCTCTCTCTGGGCATGGCCTCATGCACTCAACACAGCATGGTTTGCCCAAAGGAAGCTGAGACAGAGCAAGACACAAAAAATTAGGATTTATCTCCTCTTTCCATCAAGACTGCCTGAAAGAGGATGCTGTTTCACTAGAGGTCCTGCAGGAAACTTTCTCTGTAGCAGCTGCTGGTTTTAACAGTGCAAGTCAGTATATTGCTTTGATGAAATCTGCTTCGCTTTTAGTCCCTGTGAAGAGGCTTAGCCCTGAGTAGCAGACATCCTCTGGATATAGGCAACCATAAATTAAGGTCTGTGCCTAATCACACACTAGGAACCTCAGCAATTCTTTGGTATTTTTTCCATTTATAATTGATAGTGCAGTTGCGGTATCCAACAGTCCAACTTGGAAAAACACATTTCTCTATATTCCTTGCCTTTCCACCAAATGTGCCTTTAGAGAGGCTCTCTGTGAGGCTTCTGGGGCTCTGGGGTCTCGTCTGAGGATGAACACAATGACTGAGTTCACCAGGATTTCTGATCTGGGATCTGTAGCCCTCCTTGGGAGTGGAGATGCTCTGGAATTTCTGGGACTGTGTTTATGCCCATTTATCCAAGGGGAAGCAGCTGGGGCAGGGATGCATGCAGCACACTTTTCATGGAAGACTAACATTATAAGGCTTTTGAAAAAAGGAAAATCACATTTCTGTGATTTACCAGAAGCTTTTACATAAGATGAGTCTCATGCAGGCAGAGGAGTGAGGTAACATGCAGCTGGGTATGAGGTATAGCAGATGTGTCCGCAACATGTCACTGAAACCAAACACAGTCCTCACCTGTGCATCTCTCACTTTTTTTCTCCTTGCCTATGTCTTACTTCATGGACTGAAACCAATCTTCTAGTTCTCTTGTGCCTGGTACTTTATTATCTTTTTTTTTTTTT